>BQKN01062124.1:3611-25792 GCA_022839385.1 Asparagus kiusianus
GGGGGGGGGGGGGAAGGATTGATTAAAAAAAGGCAAAAGAAGAGTTGATTTGATATATATTCATATTTTACTATGAACCCACAATTGATTTCTCCCACCTACACACCCACCAAAAATATAATAAATATTTTACTATGAACCCACAATTGATTTCTCCCACCTACACACCCACCAAAAATATAATAAAGTAACTAAAGTTTGGTACTTGCCCATACATTTGAAAATTTTTTGATACTGCTATGTGGGTACAGGTTTTGGCTCATAACAAGGATGCTCAACCCGCGGGGGCATTATGCTAGAATATAAAATTATAACCGTCAATCCTTACCATAACTTCATCAGAATGTTGGTGTAATAGGTAAGGACTTTAACAATGTCTAATATAGCTTAAGCACAGTGTTTATCAATAGCAGGAAGTGAAAGAAGTGGATCACTAAGAATATTGAACAGGAAATTTGACTAATTAAAAGATACTTCTTGCAGTTAAAATTTATGCCAAAATTTTTGAAAGGAACTTTTCTTCTGTGATAAATATTTATTGGCAAATTCTGACAAATTGCATCTATACTAACATCTATTTATCCTCGTATCAACAATCTAAGAACTTTTTTAAGAGAAAACTTGACTAATTAGTAGATACTGCACTATTGATCAAAGTCTAAGAAAGTTATACATGAAAACTGTATAATAAAAAAGGAAAAACAGTTAGCAAAGCTTACTTGTGTCCCACGATAGCAGGATAGCTTAATCAAAGTAACAATATCCTTTGTGTGGACCAAGCATGAAATGATGTTTAGAATTGGTAAAAGGTAAACTCTTACCATCTCCCATCAAAGGGAGACTTTTTTAAGTTAAAAGGTAAAGTTGTTAGAACCCATATGTGCCAATTCTGTTGGAGGGGGAAAAAGGACTTATGCGCTACTGGATATCAGTTATTTCTTCTTTTAGACTATGACACAGACTGTGGTGTAGTCTAAAATTTTGTTTGCGTAACATCATCTCTCATCTAGATGAAGAATGATCTGTTTGATTTTTTTTGGTTGACTTGTGGTATTGTCTTGGCTGTTATACTATTCTCATAGTCTCTTGAGTTGCATTATTTCATGCTTAAGACACGGACATCAATCATAGCTGATTTAAGCACTTAGAATTTGTTAGAATTTGTTTTATTACTTCTTACATTTGCTACTTAAGGTGTTATGATCATTTCCCATATTTTGGTTCTCATGTGATTTTGGCCCACCAGCAATCATATATTCACATATGTTATTACTAGTGGCGAAGCCAAAATTTTATCTCAGTGGTGTCCTCATGTAACTTATCATGGTTGTATTTGGATCTATATTAATAATTTTATAAATTTATCTTCATTAGTGGGGTCCTATACAGGGCCGGCCCCGAGCTTTGGGTTGCCATAACCCAATCCAATTTTGGTTTTCCCTTATATTAAAAATTTGGTACGATCAATAACGATAAAAATGAATACATATAATACAATTTAACGTTCTATATTGGGCTCAAACTGATAATATTCTCATGCAAAATCAATATTCATATAAGAAGAAATTACATTTGTGCTACAATTTGATTCAAAGAAAAATACTTCTCCTTGAATTTTTTGAAGCGAATTCTTTAATTAAGTCATCATACTCAAGTTTCTCCAAGTCTTCATTTTCAATTGATATCATTGCCAATCCATTCAATCGTTCTTGTGACATGGTAGTGCGAAGATAACTTTTTATCAATTTCAACTTGGAAAAACTTCTCTCCACCTAGGCAATCGTAACTGGGATAGTTAACAAAATCCGATAAGCAACCCATGCACATTGAAAGCCACCATCATCCTAATAAGATCTTATGAAGTCAAGGATGTCTATTGATTTAGTCATTTCCTTCGGCAACATTGTTTGCAAAGCTTGTAGGTCATTGAATAAATCTTTCCTATGTATATCACATTGTTGGTTGTGTTCTAAGTATCTTTGTAATTTAGTGTAATGTATATCACATTGTCGATTGACTTTATCTAAAATCTTATACCAAATACACAAGCTAATCAAGAACTCAAAATCCTCCGAAGCATTTTTACACAAACCTTTACCTTCTGCCATCACAATGTCTTCTTTAGAACTATTTGCAATTTCAATCAAAGTTTCTCTCAACTCCGGTGCTTGATATCGGATTGCTTTAACACTTTCAACATGACTTTCCCAACGAGTAACCGTCAATGGCTTTGGTGTCAGACCCTTTACATATGTTTTAAGAACATCTGACCGGTGTGTTGATCCAACAAACAAAGTGTAAACCTTTTGCACATAGGCAAAAAAAAAAAAAACTTTGACACAAGATTTTGCCATATCGCATAGTGCAAGGTTTAGGGTATGGCACCCACATGGTGTATAAAAAGCTCGATGATTTATGTCAAGAAGTCTTCTTTGTACACATTGATGTTTACCTTTCATATTTGACCCATTGTCATAACCTTGACCTCTTATATCATCAATGTTGAGATTAAGTTCATTCAATGTATCTTCAAGTTGATTGAAAAGCCTAAGTCCCGACATATCATCAACCTTTATAAATCCAAGAAAAAACTCTTCCACCTTGACTTGATTTGTATCTTCAATATCCACACATCTAACGATAATTGACATTTGTTCCTCATGGCTTAAATCCGACGTACAATCAAGAATAACTAAAACATACTTTGCTTTTGAAATTTTATCAAGAATTTTTGCTTGGATCTCATTGGCCAACAAAATTATCATTTCATTTTGAATATTATGGCTAAGATAATGGCTTTGAACTTCTTTATCTACCACACGCCGAACATGATCTTGCATAATTGGATCGAATTCTGCAATGAACTCTATAAGTTGACAAAAAAGTCCGTTCTTCTCATAAATCTTCTCATTAGTTCCACGAAATGACAAACCATTTCGAGAAAGAGTCTTCACAACCACAATGATTCGAACTAGTATCATCTACCAACGAGTTTTCTCTTTGTCAAATTGTGCTTCTATATCTTTATCAATTGTTGCCTTTAGTTTTGGTCCTTTTTGAAGTCAACCCACTTCACAACATTTGCACAATGCTCCGGATTACTTTCATGCTCTCTAAGGCTAAGCTTTGTAGGAAGATTATGCCAATCGTCTATTCCATTCTCCGTCAAATTGGTTGTCGTTGGTTTATTCTTGAATCTTGAACAACTTGCAACAAAAACAAAATACCCTATTCGGTTCATTTGAATAGACAAGTCATTTCCTTTCATGCTTCTCGCCATTTGGAAATTCACGGATGCAATATTTGGAAGAAAAACTTCTATTTCTCCCACTCTTCTTTTCACTTGAAAACTCATCATTTTTCTTTAAAATCTTGATAGGACCACGTTGAACTATCATCACCCTCTTAGTATCATTTATACTTCCCCACAATCCCGAATCATAATTTACTTTCACATCTTTCTCAAGATCAAGTATGCTCTCATGATATTTACTAAAAGCTACTTCATTGACATTTTCGTCCACATGAACATTTTCATTCACAGGCTCTTCATGATCTTCATCACTAGCTTCCTCATTACGACTTCCATCCGCATAAGTGACTTCATTCATGCGCTCCTCAATGACCTCATCTATATTTTCACTAATATTGGTAGGGACACTAGTTTGTTCAACTTGACTCGAAAGAAGAGAATGTTGTGTTGTTGTTTTGAATAACTTACAAATTGAGCCATCTAGTGATTTTGACATTTCATCTTAACGTCGCTTGACTCTTCTATTATGAGCTCTAGGGTTTTGTTTTCTAATCCTTACTCGGTTTTTGTCATCTCCCGTCATGGTGTACTGTAGTCTGTAAATATAATTATATAACAATTATGAAATCACAATCAACTAAACTTAGGCTATTTAGCAATATCATTATTATTAAAACAAACCCTAATTTCATTCCAAAATATCATAACCCCTAACTCAATTATTCAACAACTAAGATTCAGTCAAAATTCAAAATCAGAAATCTTAATTTCATTGTAAAACATCAAAACCCCAAATTTCTGTCAAAAAAAAAACCCTAAAATTATTTAGTTAAAAAAGTTACCTGATTGGATTGGAGGAGTCAGCGGGGTGAAGCCTGAAGGATGGGTCCGATGGGAGCAGAGTAAGGTCGGACCGTCGGAGGCTCGGGAAGGAGGGGAGGAGCGGTTTTCTCTCTCTTTTTTGTGAGCGGAATAGAGACGAGAAGGAGAAGAGGAAATGCTAACGGAAATAAAGGAGTTGGGTAGGTTTTGGGTATTCATTAGAGTTCTTTTACAAATAGAACCCCTAACAATTTTTGCATAAAGGTCCTCTTACAAAGTCCTATTCAAAAATCAAAGATAATTACGGTTTGAGGGGTGAAGGAGCGGGAGGGATGGGTTACCCCCCGGCCCTAGGTTGTCCCAGCCCCGGGGTTTGGTGGGCTTACCCCAGGGCCAACCCTGGTCCTATATAGTAAATACAAGTAAAACTGAATAAAAACAACTATAAAGGAGAAAATCCAGTGGTGTCTTGTGATGCTGCTAGACACTATGTAGCTCTGCCAATGGTTATTACCTTTTAATGATGTTTTCACATCAAATTGTTGTTGGCTTCTTTTTTTAGAAGCTTAAAATTTAAAACACTGAGCTGCTCAATTTTAAAAACAAATAATAAATTATTACTTGTTTAGAGGGTCTTGCCTCATGGACAGTACTTAGTAGTACCAAATTGTTGGAGGCTTTATCGATGTGACCTAGTTGGAGGTCTGAATCTATGAAGTTGCCTTATGATCCATTTTCACCTATACACAAACATCTTGGGAAATAATCAATTCTTGTAAGAACCCCTAGTGCCTTGTTTATCTTTGCATATTCCCATGATCATGTGAGCATAACCGGATACTTTCCTTGTCACCTATTTCCTTGATCATAGCCCATCATTTATTGCAGAAATGAGGCATGGATCATTTATTCATGGCTATTATTACTATTATGGTCCATGTCACTTGATGCTTCTGCCTTGCTTTCTGATAGTCATCAATCCTACTTTATCAAATTGAGAGATTTTTGCTATCCTTTAAATTAGCTTTGATGATAGGGTAATTACAGGTGCATTTCCGGTATTATAGGCAGTTAGCCATTATTAATACTTTGACCCCTTCATCCTAAAATGGGATACAAATAATGGGGAGATAGTTTTGTTTGGACATCACGAGACCATACCAATATAAAAGTTTTGGAGGTAACAAGTGGCTAATCCCTGGGGTGTATTCTCTCCTTTCTTCATTTTCCCCCTGGTTTTTTCGGTTTATCCTCCTCTTCATTTTGAGGGTTACTGATCTCGGATTTTTGTCTTGTAAAGTTCAAGGAGCTCTCCAAGGACGATTATTTCTCCAAGAACAAGGAATTCTCGACGTGGTTGAAAGAAGAGAAGGGTATATATTTCTCGGACCTTTCTTCTGAATCTGCGAGGGATCTCTTCTCAGGCTTTGTCAAGGCCTGGAACAACCAAAAGCTAGGGCCTCACTACTATGAGGGTGTTTCTAATGCTCCAAGAACATCTCACAACTGGAAAATCAAAGCATAAAAAGTAAATTTCACCGGGGAAGTTATTAGCTTCTCTTTGTTAAATTCAAAATATTGTTTTCTCAGAACTTTTTTCTTTTATGAATGCGCGTTAGAAGTTGAGTTTCCTATAAGCAGTCTACTGATATACAGTGTTTACTTGTATGAACTAAATATCATGATATCAACGTGCGTTCTCCTTTTACTTCTGGGTTCTGGCCATTCTCGACTTTCAAGTATATTTTTGTTTTAGGGTTTGATCAGAAACCTAAGCATCATCTCCATTGCTAGTTGAGTCCAGCCAAACAGTAGTAGGGGTGGAAATTTACTGGAGTAACTTTCTGCGATGTCACCTCTATCAATTCGAAAGGCAGAAAAAAAAAAAAAAATTCTAGTAGACGGTGCTCAGGTTCTGTAGTCTGAAGACTACAAGATGGTGTCTGGTTGGAGCTCGCTTATGCAGTGAGGAAGTAAAATAACACAATAAATATAAATTAAAATTTTGACATATCCCTTTTCCACCATTAACTTCTATCAATGAATAATTCAATATTACATTTGGATAATTTCATCTTCTGCACATTGTCAACCACAGATTGCAATTTCTGAATTGATGTTAACTTCGTCATTTGGAAGAGAACAAAACGCCCACAACACACAGAGAAAATTAGAGAGAAAATATCATGCTGGAGTTAAATTTATTTGTTGATATTAGTTCAACCATTGCGCCAGATAGCAGGCTATTTTTCACCATGCAGTTAAGAGATGAAAATGGCAGCGAAAATAATAATTTGGCCAATACACTTCAAAAGAAGAACCGCTTGAGAGAGAGTTCTGCACTGAGAAAAAAAAATGGTAAAATAGAAATAGCATTTCCAGAAACATGAAGCACGGGAAGTATAGTGATAGAGCAATGTATGAAGGGAACAATTATTATTTTAAATTCCTAGAACATGAAATAAATGAATAACAACACATTTAAAATTAAGGTAACAAATTCCCTTCCTGCTTTGTTTCTCAATTTTCCACGGCCATATGTTATTACAAAATTAAACCATCTAATGCCTCAGTGTTTTGCGTCTTCTTCCTCACATAACTTTGTATATTGATGGGCATCCATCAGAGAATTCAGCTCCCCTGCATCCCTCATCTTAACCTTTATAATCCACCCTTTGTCATAAGGACCAGCACTCACCTTGTTCAGGAACAAAAGCCCTATTCATTTTAATCATTTAAGAAAATAGATAAAAGGATGGTGAAAATACCCGAATTAAATCAAAAGATATTGCAAATAGAAGATATTTTCTGAACGCACGCGTGATAATAGCAGTGACTACAGGAAAATAAACATTTGTTGATTTCCTCCTTACCCTTTGAATACGAAACCCACCCCGTGATCTTCAATAGAATGAAAAAAATCACCTTTAATTTTGTTGATTTTATTCTTTATTATTTTCCGTCCTAAATAATTTGTGTGGCAATATACTGAGATTAAGACTTAAGATGTACTCATGGACTAAAGTTTAACTGAATATTTGATAGAGCTGACAACTGATAGAGACATAAAAGGATAGCATAGAAGCTGTCAAAATTGAAGATACTTCTAAAATATGCAACTAAAAGAGGAACTAGAATACACTCATTAATTAGCAGGGAATAACCTATAACACTGGAATCTACACTAACATGTTAAAACAATAACATGCCTTACCACTTGGTAACTTCTTAGCACACGATGACTACTGAACTTCTACTGATTTAACAATTAATCAATTGCTAATATCCATTTGCATGTTTTAGATCCTATTATACACGTCTTTCAATCTTTCATGTTATGTTTCTCAAAACCTAATTCCTCTATTGAATGGATGTTTTATCTTGGAATAAGTTACGTATTGAGTCTATTGACATTGTTCTTATTACATTCTAATGAGAAATAGTCTACATATTGACATTTGTTTTTTATTAATTTTTTTACATTCCAATGAGAAAAAGATATTGATGGGCAATTGGCCATTTGTTTTGTTTAGGTAATTGTCAAATTATAGTATTATCATAATATTATATGCATCAGTATTATAACAAAATATTCGCATAATATATATATACTAAAAATATTATAACAGTGAGTCCCGTGCATCATAAAGGATTACAGATAGTTGTATTACTTAGAGAGTGTTATCTACTACTGTTAGGAATAAACCCGGGGGCTACGCTAGCTAAACCCCTAAAACAACAAGCAAACGCAGTAGAGAAAAGTACACCAATATTTAACGAGATTCGACAAATTTGCTTACGTCATCGGGAGCCACACAATTAATTTCTTAGGCCCCGTTTGGCAAATGGTTAAGGAAGAGGGGATAAAGAGAAGGATTAATGTACTTAGCTAATTCGATAATCTGAATGACTAAATTATTAACGAGTTAAATAAGTTTTATTTTAGCCTGTGATCAGTTTTAGTGTTTGGGAATAATAATGATTTGACTATTTTCTTTATAATTAGAAGGGTTAACTCTTAATCCTTCTAAATAGGAGTATTAGTAAACCCCTCATTTTGAAGGGTTAGCTTATTTTAATCTCTCTAGAGGGGTTAGCTTAACCCTTCTATATTTTTTATGTTTGGCAAATTATAGAGGGTTAACTCACTTTAATCATTGTATAGATTTTTTGTGTTTGGCGGGTTAAGAAGGGGTTAAGTCTCCTTAACTCCTCACTTAACCCTTTGCCAAACGGTACCTTATTAATCAAAGAAATTACAATGCAAGAGCAGATCTCAAACTTGGGATCTCTGAATAAATGTAAATTGTTACTATAGCTACGATGAACAATTCCTCTTTAATTCCCCTCCTTAAATCCCCTCTTCTTTAAATTCCTCGTTCATAATTCGTCCCTCAAAAAATCAACGTGAGCGGAGAAAAAGAGCAGAGAAGAAGAGAAGGAGAGGGGGCGCCAGGGGGTAAAAACGCGAGAGGGAGGGAGGGAGGGAGAGAGAGAGAGAGAGCTCTAGGTTCCCTTTTATAAGGGAACCCTAGCGACAACCTAGCGATAGGCTGTTGCCAGTCTGTCTCGACCTCTCCAGAGTGGAGCTCGCCTGCTCCGAACTCGCCTGCGTCGACTCCGAACTCGCCTGACTGGATCTCGCTTGCCTTGAGCGTTCTCGCCTGACAGAAGCTTGTCCGCACTCGCCTGCATCTCGCCCGCTCGACCTCGCCTAAAGCTTGCCTCGAGCTTGCCGTCGACCTCGCCTGAAGCTTGCCTTGAGCTCGCCGTCGACCTCGTCTGAAGCTCGCCTGACCTCGCCAGAAGTCGCCTCGAGCTCGCCTGACGGTTTGTGTCTACACACGACACTAACAATCTCCCACTTGGAGACCAAAGCACCGTCAACATGCTATCTTAACAAGCACCTTCTCCTATCTGGCTCCGACCTCATCCTTTATGCATGAAGGCTAACTGAAGTTGCGCACAACTCCAGTTTCTGAATGGTCACCGCCTTTGTTAACATATATGCTGGATTCTTTCTTCCTAGAATCTTCTCCAGCTTTAACACGTCATCTTCCAACAGAGGTCTAATGAAGTGGTACCGAAGCCTAATATGCTTCGTTCTAGAATGAAATGCGAAATTCTTTACCAACTGTATCACACTTTGACTATCACTGTGCAAAACATTCTTCTCCTGTTTGAATCCCAGCTCTGTTAACAAACCATGAAGCCATATCATCTTTTTATTGGCTTCAGTCACTGCTACATACTCAGCTTCTGTAGTGGATAGAGTGACAATCTTCTGTAACTGTGACATCTAACTAACAACTATAGTTCCGACAGTAAATACATAGCCGGTGGTGCTTTTTCGATGATTGACTTCACCTCTAAAGTCTGCATCTACGTATCCTTGCACTTCCATCTCTCCCTTACCAAAGTGCAAATACTTCTCTGTGGTGCCTCGTAGATACCTCAGAATCCACTTGACCGCTTCCCAATAAGCTTTTCCTGGATTCAACATGAACCGACTGACCACTCCCGCTGCATGGCCAATGTTTGGTCTTGTACAGACCATTACGTACATCAAGCTTCCAATGGCTGAGGCGTAAGGAACCTTAGCCATATTCTCTTTTTCTTCTTCCGTCTGAAGAGACTCCATATCTGCACCTGCAACCAACATATCATCAACATACAATAGTAAGATGATATAACTGGACTGATATCTTTTGAAGTAGCAACAGTGGTCGATGTTGTACTTATGGAAACATTCCTTGTGCATGAAGCCGTCAAACTTTCTGTACCACTGCCTTGGGACTTGTTTCAGGTCATATAAGCTCTTCTTGAGTCTGCACACCAGGTTCTTCTTCTTTTTTTCTGAGTTTTTGCTGGTGCATGTATATCTCCTCTTCTAGATCTTCGTGAAGAAACACCGTCTTCACGTCTAACTGCTCAAGATGAAGATTTTCAATAGCTATAATACTCATCACTGTCCTTATAGTATTGAGCTTCACAACGGGAGCAAAAATGTTGGTGTAGTCAATTCCTTCATTCTGCTGGAATCCTTTAACAACTAGCCGGGCTTTATATCTTCTAAAGCCATCCTGCTCCTCTTTTACCCATTACACCAATTTGTTGTGGAGTTCCTTCTTACCCGTCTGCAACTCAGTTAGTTCCCACATATGGTTTGAGATGAAAGATTACATCTCATCTTTCATGACAAACTCCCACTTGCTCGCATCTTCACTCTAACATGCTTCATCATAGCTTTTAGGCCCTCCTCCATCTGTCAACAATAGATAGTTCATATATCTCATGTTGGGTACAGGAGGCCGTGAAGATCTTCTCAATATCAGAGCTGGTGCGTCGGGCTCCTGCGCATCGTTCTGTCCAATAAGCTCTTTTAGCTGAGGACATGCTGCATTCGGTTCTTTCGAGAGGTCACTTGGGACATCATCTGCATCTACAAATGTTGACACGCTCTCCTTTGAGTCAAAGGCATCTGTTTTGTGCATGTCGTTGTACATCACATTCTCGTTGAATATCACATCTCTACTGCAGATCACTTTCTCGTTTTCGTTATCCCAAATGCGATAGTCGAACCCATCTTCACCATAGCCGATGAAAGTGCATTTCTTGAACTTGGGATCAAGCTTATTCCTGCCTTGATCACTAATATGCACATAAGCTACACAACCAAAATATTTGAGATGTAAGAGTTTTACATCCTTTCCGCGCTATACCTCCTCTGATATTCTGTGCTCCAACAGAATCGATGGACCTCGGTTGATCAAGTAAGCTGCTATATTGACTGCTTCTGCCCAGAATTACTTTGGTAAGTCTGACTGTAACCGAATGCTTCTGGCTCTCTCTGTCAACATTCTATTCATACGCTTAGCTACACCATTATGCTGAGGTATGCCAGGCACGGTTCTTTCCATTCTGATCCCGTGCTCATAGCAGAACTTCTTGAATCTAGTGTCTTCATACTCACCACCATTATCGGTCCTAAGTTTCTTTATTCTTAGACCGGTCTCATTCTCGACCATGGCTTTCCATCTCCTGAAAGCCTCAAATACTTCTGACTTATGCTTTAGAAAGTAGACACACACTTTCCGAGAGTGATCATCAATAAAAGTCACGAAGTAGTGTTTCCCACTAATAGATGAGGTGGTAGTTGGTCCCCACACATCTGAATGAACGAGCTCCAACTTCTCCTTCTTTGGGGTTTTGTCACTTGCCTGAAAGCTAACTCTCTTTTACTTTTCAAGTATGCAATCTTCACACATGTCTATCTCCACTGATTCTAGACCTGGGAGTTTTTTCTTTGTATGCATAATCTTCATCCCCTTCTCACTCATATGACCGAGTCTCTGGTGCCATAAATTTAAAGTCTTATTGTCTGCTGCAACTGAGATCAAACAGCGTGCACCTGCTGTCATATATAGGGTACCAGTCTTCTTACCTTGGACAATCGTCATTGCGCCCTTTGAGATCTTCTAATCATCTCCATGGAAGATCGTAGTATATCATGTGCCAGCCAACTGGCCTATGCATATTAAGTTCTTTCTTAGGTCGGGAATATACCCGACATCCTTCAGCTCCCATACTGACCCGTTCAACTTAGTTTTCACTACATCTTTGCCCACAATAGCACATGGTTGATCATCACCAAGGTATACATATCCAAGATTTCCGGGGATATTCTTCTCAAAGAATTCTTTCTGAGAAATAGCATGGAACGACACTCCAGAGTCTAACACCCAAGACTCTTCCTTGCTCTCCAAAGAGCATGTCAATGCGTCGTCTCCTCTTGAGGTGGAAGTGACATTCACCTCTGTCTTCGCCTCCTTCTCCTTCTGTGCACTCTTGCACTAATTCTTGTAGTGTTTGGTCTTTCCATAATTCTAACACTCGGATAGTCTTCGAGCTATTGCTTGGATTCCTTGACTTGGACCTCCTGTTCTTTGACCTAACTCTGTAGTTTAATTTGCCTCGTCCGTTCCCTCTGGTTGAATTTCTACCTCTTGACTCTGTATGCAATACTAAATAGGTTGTAGCTTCACCCGAATCTCTCCGTTGGATCTCCTCACTGAGAACCAGATCACGAACGTCATCAAATTTTAACTTGTTGCTTCTCGATGAGCTACTCACAGCTGTGACTGTAGCGTTCTAGCTTTTTGATAGGGAAGACAAAAGGATCAACACTCGGACTTCCTCATCAAACTTAATTTTAACCAAACTCAATTGGGTTGTGACCGTGTTGAGTTCATTGAAGTGTTGTGCTACTGACGCGTCTTCCGCCATTTTCAGATTGAATAACTGCCTCATCAAATGAACTTTATTTTTGGCTGATGGTTTTTCATACATATTTGAGAGTGCTTCAATAAGACTCGTCGTGGTCTTTTCCTTCTCTATGTTGAATACAACATTACGAGTTAGTGTCAATATGATAACTCCGAGAGCTTGTCTGTCTAGAAGGTTCAACTCATCTTCCTTCATAGACTCCGGCTTCTTCCCTGAAAAGGGTTTTTGCAGATTCTTTTGGTACAGATAATCCTCTATCTGCATCTTCCAAAATCCAAAATATATTCCATCAAACTTCTCTAATCTCACATTTCTTTCATTTGCGGCCATTGCTCCCACTTGAATCTGACTTCCTCTAGATCGTTTTAAGCTCTGATACCAGTTGTTAGGAATAAACCCGGGGGCTACACTAAACCCCTAAAACAGCAAGAAAACGCATTAGAGAAAAGTACACCAATATTTAACGAGATTCGGCAAACTTGCATGCGTCCTCGGGAGCCACACAATTAATTTCTTATTAATCAAAAAAATTACAAAGTAAGAGCAGATCTCAAACTTGAGATATCTTAATAAATACAAATTGTTATTGTAGCTACAATGAACAATATTGGCCTTCTTATTTTGATGATGTTTAACAAATAATTTACTCCTAATGTTATTTGTCTAGTATTTGTGTTTTCGTATTTATTCTAGGCAAACAATGTGTTAGAGGATGGATGGATTGCGTTTCAACGATAATATCTAATGGAGGTTAGAGGAATAGTAGGTGAAGCTATGTACAATTCAAGTTGAAGATTCAAGTTCAAGTTTCATCCGCAAGTGTACCAAGTTGAGCTCATTGAAGACCTTCATCAAGCTTGGGTAATTTAGTTTAGGAGTTTATATTATGTGTGTTAGTACTTTAAGCTCAATCATATACACACATACACATTTTGGTTTTGTATATATATAGTTATATATATACATATATGTTTTGGTTTGATAGTTTTCAAGTTTTAATATGAAACAATTTAATATAAGTAGAAAACATATTTTTATTTCATACTTATATGCATATATATGATTTCATCAATATCAATTTTATTTAGTTTAATGAAATCATGTTTTAGTGTATTATATGTGTATTTTGATAAAATACTATATTCATTGTTTATAGACTTCATAACAATAGTTTACATCTTTCTTCAAGTCTATAAAATCATTTTGTAAAGTTTTAAAACATGATTTAGCCAAAATGTCAAAATTCATATGTTTACATTTTTCATGTTTTGGACTATTTTACAAAATGATGATATTTCTTATTTGGGAAGTCCTTTTAGAAAACCAGTTTTTGTAGTATGTGTATTATCATGTCTACAATCATTTTTCAAAGTTTTACATTTTTCTGAATTTATTTGATATTTTTAAACAGTGTTTTTAAAATCAGCAAACTGTTTTTAAGCCTGTTAATTTCATATATCAGTTTACGGTCGACTGCCACGGTCGATCGCACCTTTGCTTTTAGCCTGCGAAGCCAGCAGAAACTTTCGCGATCGACCGTCACGGTCGACCGTCAGCTCGAATTTTCCCACGGTCGACCGCCATGGTCGACCGCCAAAGTCTCTGGAAAATTCTCAGCGAGATTTTCACGGTCGACCGCCGTTCACTCCAACGTCTAGTTTTGGTACAGAATCAGATTTATGATTCTTGGGTTTTTGGTCATTTTGTTTTGGGTTTTTGCTGAAGTTTTGAGTGGGTATAAATACCTCATTGCCTTCAGCTCTTCTATAACAAGAGAGAGTTTTCAAAACAAGTTTAAAGAGTTTTAAACAAGGGTTTAAGTTTGGTTTAAGAAGCTTTTAAGCATTTGGAAGTTTGAGTTTGTGAAATCAATTTCACAAGAGCTTGAGGAGATCATCTATTGGTGTTTGAGCATCCAACTCTTCTCCTTCCACTCTTGATCTATTAAGAAGTTTTCTAAACTCAATCTAGCTTTATATTTTATATTGTTTGATTATCATTTTATTAAGCTAGTGTTCATATTGAGTTTAGTTGATTTTATTTTCTCTTTGTTTACACACACACAACCATTGAGCTTATTGTATTTACATTCATAGTATAATTGGGTTGTGAGATAGTGTAACTTAGAGAGTGAGCTTATAATTTGTTCTTATCCTTGTAGAGAACAAACACTTTGTATTGTGCCTAATTATGAGGATACACTTTGTAATACACTTGTACACCGAGAGAAGTGTGTGGCGAGAGTCGGGGATAGTCCCAAGAGGAGTGGCGTTGATTGACGAACCTAGAGAGAGGTTGTATCCAAACTTGCCACAATTCCAGCAATCGGTCTCCTTCTTGCTCTTGCGATTTCTGGACTTTGACCTCCCGTTCCTCGAGTTAGGTCTTCATCGGCTATTCCCTTTATTTCTGATTCTGTTTCTTCCTCTGCTCTCAAGATTCAACGCCGACCCTGAATTAGAAATCTCTTCCTCTTGTCTTCTAATCTCCTCAGTCATAATCATGTCTACCACCTCTGAAAATTTCAGTTTTGATTTGTCACATGATCTACTAATCGAGATAACGGCACCCTTCCAACTGTCGGGTAATTGACCAAGTATCAAGAGGGCTTGGATTTCATCGTCAAACTGAATATTGACCGAGTTTAGTTGATCCGTGATCTCGTTAAACTCGTTCAGGTGTTCCTTGAATTTCTAGCTCTCGGACATCCTAAAATTAAACAGCTTTTTAATGAGATGTACCTTATTCGTCGCAGAGGACTGCTCATACATACTGGACAATGCCACCATGAGATCCGCCATCGTATTCTGATTCTTGATGTTGAACGCTACTGATTTAGACAAGGTCAACCTGATCCCTCCAAGGACCTTTCGATCTAATAGCTTCCAATCCGCATCCTTCATATCCGTCGGTTTCTCTCCCAATGGTAGGTATAAATCCTTCTGATAAAGGTAGTCTTCCATCTGCATCTTCCAGAACCCTAAGTTTGTTCCATCAAACTTCTTAATCTTGGATGTTTCATTCTCAGATCTCATGTCTCTGACCTCAAATCGCTCGCGCCGAACCTGATCGCTCTGATACCAATTCTTGGGGATGCACAACCCCCCTGATGCGATTTGGAAATAGAGATTTAGGAGAGAAGAGAGAATTCAATAAATCACAAACATACAAGATTTACGTGGTTCGCTTCTTAATGTGAGAAACTACGTCCACGGCCGTCGCAGGAGAAAATTTCACTATTTTCCTCTCTTTTACATCATGCCATAATCAACCCTTTTATAGACTTAAGGGTTTTACAAATAGAAAAGGAAACACGTCAAAAACTGTAACTGGGCCAAAACCCGACTCGCGGTTGACCGCCGCGCCACGCGCGGTCGACCGCGACGAATCCTTCTCTTAATCAGAGTCTCTGGAGTTTTGGCGGTCGACCGTCGTGCCACCCGCGGTCGACCGCGACGAAGCTTCCTGCTGATGGTAGCTCTCTGGACTTTTGGCGGTCGACCGCCGCGCCACGCGCGGTCGACCGCGACGAAGGCAAAAATTCTGGCTGCTCTCTGGATTTTTGACGGTCGACCGCGAAGCTGCTCCTCAGCAATGTGCTTGTCTATGCACGTCGGCGGTCGACCGTCGCGCCATGCGCGGTCGATCGCGACTCAGTCAAAATGCGCCCTTCGTCGTTTTGCTTGAACTTCGTCGTCGTCAATCCTGTTCCACCTGTTCCACTTTGTTCCTCTTCATTCTGAAGTATAAGGTAGGTCTGATAGTTATGCTTCACATATCCTAACAGGTTTTCCTGACAAATACCACAACTCGTTGCAATATAGACGCATGGGGGAAAATTCCTTGAATTGTTGATGGAGTTAATTATACAAGACAAACGAATATACATGTAAATGGTTCACATAGTCAATTGTCCTAATAATCTAAGAATCTCTGTCCAATAGGCAAAACTAAAGAATAACTACAAAATGCTTGTTAATAAAAAGTTGGGATACATGTATGAGTATGGTTCCATATAGAAAGAATTATTAAGCATGATGGACTTAAATAAAAAGTTGTGATCAACGCCTAACAGCTTAAACTTTTGAGTTGATTTGGTTCTCATGTTAGATCTAAAACTTGAGATCTTAAAAGCATATAGCCATGATTAATTCAAAGAGATTAACAAGAATCATAAGAGCGGAAGCTTATACCTGAATCCATAGTAGAAATCTTGATTTGAGTTTTGATGATCTTCTAACCTTAGGGTTTCTCTATGACCGAATTTTTCTCTCTAGATGGGGGTGAAGAGAATTAGAGAATATTGTAACCCTAGGTTAGGGACCATAACCCCTTATTTATAGATGTTATACTTTTGCAATTTGGCCCCTCAACAAATTACAATTACAACCTGGTATCTGCACATATAACCCCATGGACTTATTTAAATACCCATTAACCCAACTTAATTGATCACTTTAGTGGGTTATCCTGAAACGATAGCAATACACAATGATTAATCATATGTGTCCACAATTAGATTTATTAGATTAAATCCAACAATCTCCCACTTGGACACCATATGATTCCTTAAGTTATGTATAACCTTATGAGCTCAAAATTGCTATCACTGAAAAGGTATTTCCGAACAATCTCGTCCATTGACTATATCAATATAGGATCAAAGCGGCCTTCGTCACATTTATCGTGACTCGACCCATCAATGGTCACATATACCAATACAATCAAACGACATAGATCAATCATGGATGTGCAACATGAAAATTACATGCAATGTGATCAGTACATGTCTATTTTCAACTGGTCCTTCTTAATGAGGTCAAAACCAAACATAATGTAACAGAGTGACTTAACTGAAAACTTTATTCTGATCAGACAATACAAATAAACATAAAGCACCACAATTACAAACTCCCACTAAATCATAATATCCTCAAATATTACCACACCCATATGAGCAGTATGCTCATGAAAGACCTTAGGTGGCAATCCCTTAGTAAGAGGATCAGCTATCGTGGAGTTTGTCCCAATGTGCTCTATGGATCTCTGTCCACTCTGTACCCTTTCTTTCATAACCAGGAACTTAATGTCAATATGTTTTAACTTAATTGAGCTCCTGTTGTTATTTGAATACATTACTGCAGATTTATTGTCACAATATAACCTTAGTGGTCTTTCAATATTTTCCAAAATGCGCAGTCCCGTGACAAAATTTCGCAGCCATATTCCCTAATTGGATGCCTCATAGCAAGCTACAAATTCTGCTGCCATAGTGGAGAAAGCTACTAGTGTCTGTTTGACACTTTTCCATGATATAGCTCCTCCCGCTAACATATAAATGTAGCCTGATGTAGACTTTCTGCTATCTTAGCATCTAGCAAAATCAGAATCCGAATACCCAATGACCTCCAAATTTTTTGATTTTCTGTATGTGAGCATGTAATCTTTTGTTTTCTGAAGATACCTCATGACCCTTTTGACTGCTATCCAATGATCCATACTAGGGTTGCTTAAGTATCTGCCTAACATCCCAACAATGTACGCAATATCCGGACGCGTACATACCTGAGCATACATTAGACTTCCTACAGCCGAAGCATAAGGAATCTTCTGCATTTTCTGAATTTCAAGGTTACCTTTAGGGCACTGATTGAGACTAAATTTGTCTCCTTTAGCAACAGGGGTATCTCCTGGTCTGCAGTCTTGCATGTCAAACCTTTTAAGTACCTTATCGATATAGCTCTTTTGTGATAATCCAAGAATACCCCGAGAGCGATCTCGATGTATCTGGATCCCTAATATAAAAGAGGCGTCCCCAAGATCTTTCATCTCAAAATTCTTTGATAGAAATCTCTTGGTTTCGTGTAACAAGCCTATATCATTGGTGGCAAGCAATATGTCATCGACATACAGAACCAGAAAGATATACTTACTCCCACTGAACTTGTGATATACACAGTCATCAACAATGTTCATCTTAAAACCGAACGAGATAACTATTTGTTGAAACTTGTGATACCATTGACGAGGAGCTTGCTTGAGTCCATAGATGGATTTCCTTAATTTGCATACCATATTCTTTGGGTCTCCCGACACAAAGTTTTCTGGTTGCACCATATAGATCATCTCATCAATGTCGCCATTGAGAAATGCAGTCTTAACACCCATCTGATGTAACTCAAGATCATAATGAGCAACAAGTGCCATGATTATTCTGAATGAGTCTTTCGATAAAACCGGAGAGAAAGTCTCTGTATAATCAATGCCTTCCTTTTGAGTATAGCCTTTAGCCACAAGACGTGCCTTATACCTCTCCACATTACCGTTTGTATCCCGCTTGGTTTTAAAAATCCATTTACAACCAATTGGTTTTGCACCTTCTGGTAATGGGACAAGTTCCCAAATCTTATTGTCTTGCATAGACTTGTACTCTTCATTCATGGCATCAATCCACTGTTGAGAGTTAGAACTTTTCATGGCCTGAAGGAAGTTGATTGGATCATCTTCCAACATTCCACTACTTTCCTCATGTTCTTGGAGAAATACAACATAATCATCCGGAATAGCATTTCTCCTTTCTCTCGTGGATCTCCTTAATGGCACTGGTTCTTGAGGTTGTTGAGTTTGTTCTTCTGGAACAGGGAGTTGATCAACATTGTCATCTTGAGGTTCCGGATTTACTTCTTGAGCAACAACAGATATAGGAACCTGAATATTGTCAAAAGTAACTGTATGGATTGGATCTGAAGTCAATTCCTCCTCAAAAGCAATGTCTCTAACCTTATTTCTCCCCCCAAACTCAACATCCTCAAAGAATGTTGCTGTTCCCGTCTCAAAAATATTCCTTAGTGTGGGATCATAAAACTTATAGCCCTTAGAGCGTTCAGTGTAACCAATAAAGTAGCTGCTAACTGTTTTGGAGTCCAATTTCTTTTCATTTGGCCTATAAGGCCTAGCCTCAGCTGGACATCCCCAAATATGTAAATACTTTAAACTGAGCTTTCGACCAGTCCAAAGCTCATAAGGTGTTTTAGCAACTGCTTTACTTGGTACTCTGTTCAGAATGTAAGCTGCTGTCTTAAGTGCTTCTCCCCAGAGTGACTCTGGTAAAGAAGAATGAGCAATCATACTTCTTACCATATCCTTAAGAGTCCTGTTTCGTCTTTCAGCTACACCATTCATGCTAGGTGAACCCGGCATGGTGTACTGTGGGACGATACCGCATTCCTCTAGGTATCTAGCAAATGGTCCTGGACGTTGTTCACCTGAACCATCATATCTGCCGTAGTACTCACCACCACGATCAGATCTAACGGTTTTAATTCTTCGGTTGAGTTGATTCTCAACTTCAGCTTTATAGGTTTTGAACATGTCCAGAGACTTAGATTTTTCATGAATGAGATATAGGTGCCCATAACGTGAGTAATCGTCTATGAATGATATAAAATATTGTTGACCATTCCAGGATTCCGTAGGGAATGGCCCACAAATATCTGTATGTATCAATTCTAAGACATCCGAAGATCTGTTAGCACCTAATCTCTTAACCTTGGTCTGTTTTCCCTTGATACATTCAACACATATGTTGAAGTCCGAAAAATCAAGGGAATCCAAAATGCCATCAGACACAAGACGCTCAACTCTACCTTTTGAGATGTGACCCAAGCGCTTATGCCATAATGACGCCGAATTTTCCTTATTTAATTTACGCTTAGTACCACGCGATTCCGCATGCAAAGTTTCATTATAAGAAGCAATTGTATCAAGCAAATATAGGTTGTCAAAAATACTTAAATAACCGGTTCCCATAACATTTGAATTAAAAGATAAACTGAATTGATTGTTTCCAAATGAACAAGAATAACCTGATTTGTCCAATACAGAAACTGAAATCAAATTCCGTCTAAAAGACGGTACTACAAAAGTATCTTTTAAATCCAAATAAGAACCAGTTCCTAATAGCAACCTAAAATGCCCAATTGCTTCCACATCTACTGACTGACCGTCGCCCACAAAGATGTGTCTTTCAACATCACTTGGCTTTTGGTAGCTCAGACAACCCTACATAGAAACACTTATGTGAGTAGTAGCACCAGAGTCTAACCACCAAGTGTTTCTAGGTACTGAAGCTAAATTAACCTCAGAACAGACCAAAGAAAGGAACGTACCCTTATTATCACGCCAATCGTGATATTTTGTACAGTCCTTCTTCATATGTCCAGGTTTCTTACAGAAGAAACAACCCTGATTATCCTTATGTTGTTTCTTCTCAACTGGACCCTTAGCAGCTTCCTTATCATTCTTCCTTTTCTTGCCCTTATCCTTAGAGGCATAGGCCAAATAAGCACTTTCTGTCTTATCTTGCTTCAACCTGTCTTCTTCTTGCACACAGTATGAAATGAGCTCATTTAGAGTCCATTTCTCCTTTTGACAGTTATAACTGACCTTAAACTGATTAAACTGTGCAGGAAGAGACAACAGAACCAGATGCACTAATAACTCATCACAAAGATCGAGTTTAAGTGCCTTAAGCTTTGAAGCAATATGAGACATTTCCATAATGTACTCCCTTATATTTCCTTTGCCCTTATACTTCATCGAAATCAAGCGAGCTAAAAGCGTGCTTGTTTCTACCTTATCGTTTTTCGCAAAACGCTTCTCAATTTCGGCAAGGAAATCTTTAGCCTTAGTAATCCCTTCGGATTCTATGCCCCTGAAGGCTTCCGGAACGCCGCGCTTAATGATCATAAGACTCATGCGATTTGAACGCTCCCACTTCTCATGCTCCTTCTTTGCATCAGGAGTGCTTTCCGCATTGAGAGGTTAGGGTTGTTCAGTTCTTAATGCATAGTCAAGATCCATGCAGCCAAGAACAATTAATATGTTCTCTTTCCAAACCTTGAAGTTTGACCCATTTAGCATGGGAAAATTGAGTTGATGTTAGCAGAAATTGTTGCAGCAGATGCATTAGCTGAAATAAAACAAAAGATGCTCACATCAATAACCATAATCAATAAAATTCAAATAATGACAATCCCCATCCAAGATACCGGCACAACATTAATATCAAGTCTTTGGACAGTAATATTAACTTGTAAGTGAGATCTTGTTACAATGATCAAACATTGACAATAACTCATGTCAAATAATGAAACTATCTTTGGATCGAATCATTATTCACATGTGAACCTTATAATTGTCACACGCTTATCATCGCAGATGTGTATACAGTCTAAATAAATATTAACCTTCCTTTGGGCCGATTAAATATTTACACGAAAGCATACACACAAACATCTCACATTCCTCATGAACAATCTACACAAGAGAGGTTACTTTGGCAACTTCTTGTTTCAATTAATCACTTGGAGTGAGAGACAACCTTAATACCGTAGTGTCATAATATTTGAATTAAATAATTGATTAAAAACCAAATTAGATTTAAATTAATTTTTTTTAATTTAAATCAACTGAACTTAATTGGGGTCTCACAGCTTAATTAGGGCCCATAACTTAATTGAATAAGTTAAGTATACCAAAGTGGACCCATGAAAAGCTGAGGCTTAACCATAATGAACACGAAGTTCCCTTAGCTTTGAACGCGAGGTTCGACTGTATTGAGTACGAGACTCACTTAAGCACGAACGCGAGGTTCGTTTGAGAACGAACGCGAAGTCCGTTAAAGAAGATGAACGCGAGGTTCGTGAACGAACGCGAGGTTCGTTAAAATGGATGAACGCGAGGTTCGACTGAAGCACGAACGCGAGGTTCGACTGAAGCACGAACGCGAGGTTCGTCTGAAGCACGAACGCGAGGTTCG
>BQKN01062124.1:25802-46307 GCA_022839385.1 Asparagus kiusianus
CACGAACGCGAGGTTCGTCTGAAGCACGAACGCGAGGTTCGTCTGAACACGAACGCGAGGTTCGTCTGAAGCACGAACGCGAGGTTCGTCTTAGAACGAACGCGAGGTTCGTTAAAATTGAGCTTGACGCTCACCTGAGTTGAACGCAAGGTTCACCTTAGAACGAACGCGAGGTTCGTTAAAATTGAGCTTGATGCTCACCTGAGTTGAACGCGAGGTTCACCTTAGAACGAACGCGAGGTTCGTTAAAATTGAGCTTGACGCTCACCTGAGTTGAACGCGAGGTTCACCTTAGAACAAACACGAGGTTCGTTAAAATTGAGCTTGACGCTCACCTGAGTTGAACGCGAGGTTCACCTTAGAACGAACGCGAGGTTCGTTGAGCGCGAAGCTCGGTTAAAATTGAACGAACGCGAAGTTCGTTTGAGGTAACCACCTCCTTAATTTTCGCCACGAACCCTTAGGGTTTCAAACTGAAACCGCCGCCGACAAACACAAAAAACTTTGATTTTTATTTTCAAAACCGATCCAGAATCGGAAAAAATTGAATGAAAAATCAAAGAAAAATCCAAAAAATTTCGTTACTGTTCATCCGAACAAAAACATTTACTGTTTATCCGAAAAATTTCGTTACTGTTCATCCGAACAACAAATTTACTGTTCATCCGAAGAACAAAAACGAATCTTTAACCAGAGATTTAAGATCAAAAAACCTAATAAAACTTAAATCCCTAAGAATTAATCAAGGTGGCTCTGATACCACTTGTTAGATCTAAAACTTGAGATCTTAAAAGCATATAGCCATGATTAATTCAAAGAGATTAACAAGAATCATAAGAGCGGAAGCTTATACCTGAATCCATAGTAGAAATCTTGATTTGGGTTTTGATGATCTTCTAACCTTAGGGTTTCTCTATGACCGAATTTCTCTCTCTAGATGGGGGTGAAGAGAATTAGAGAATATTGTAACCCTAGGTTAGGGACCATAACCCCTTATTTATAGATGTTGTACTTTTGCAATTTGGCCCCTCAACAAATTACAATTACAACCTGGTATCTGCACATATAACCCCATGACTTATTTAAATACCCATTAACCCAACTTAATTGATCACTTTAGTGGGTTATCCTGAAACGATAGCAATACACAATGATTAATCATATGTGTCCACACTTAGATTTATTAGATTAAATCCAACATCTCAATCTATGCTTAAGGTTCCTTAACTTCAAGAGGGGCTTGCTTTCTCCACAACAAATGGTATAAGAGTTCAGGTTATAATCTATGTGTAAACGAAGTCCAATATGAAGCTCGACAGTCTCGGACTCTTGGGTGTATGAACATATCTAGTTAGCCCTTCAAAATCTGCTCAGTCACACAACCATGGAAGATCCTAAGATGTTGGCACTCATGTTCTGCTCTATGGTTGACGTTTCAGACCAAGTCTGGTAGGCTGTGGTAATTCTGTAGATGTCGATAATCATGTTGTTAATCCACGGTTGACAGTTTAGATTGACGGTTTAGATTGAGTCAGGTAGACGTAAGTATTGGGTAGCCCACAACTGGTTAAAGATTCTATAGATGTTGGTACTTTGTGTTGCTCGATTGTTGGTTCAGACCAAGTCAGAGGAGGATCCATGGTTGTCCACAAAAAGATGAAAGTTGCTAAGAAATGAAAGGAGAGATTATTGGATTCATTTATAAGTATACTCCCACATTAGAATAATTAGAAAGCTATGACTCTAAAAAGAACGTTTGTCCAAATATCTAACAACTATGAGTGGTAAACGTCCGAATCGTATCGAATACTAAAGTGTTTGTATTTGTATTTGTTTAAAATTATCGAATTCGAAAGCGGGCTCTAATATTCATATATTTAGTTTTTCGAATTCGAACTCGAATACTTGGTATTTGATAAATATTCATGAATATTCACGAATACTTATTGAATATCAAAGTATATTTATTCCACTAAAGAATTTTGATTTTCAAATAGTATTAAAATTCATAAATAAATATTATTCCTTTATAATATATGATGTAGATATATTTAAATTAATATTTTAATTGGAAAACAAATTTAAGATTATTTAAGTCTTAAAATCAGTATATAAAACTTAAATAAGAATGGTAAGTGGGTTAAAAATATGACATCATATGTGCAATTATACAAATAATAAGTTGTGATCAAATTTTTAACGAATATTTAATAGACAAATGAATCGAATATACATCTGGTTAAATTTTATTCGTTAGTAAACTCGAATACTAAAAAATATTTTTTTAGTGGTAAATGAGCTACTGAATCGACTATGACCGAATAGTTATTCGAACCATTATCGAACTATTTGTTAATTATTTGGTTTATTTCCACCCCTACTAACAACTAAGATTTTGGATCATATTCTCAAAGTATTAGAAGACATTGGGCATTTCTAAGTGTCGGATATAACGCCTAATGCCTAAGCAGGCGCTTAAGCAGTATGTATGCGTTTTTTAGGCACTTGAATTTTTAGAGTGATGTTCATGCCACAATTAGAGGTGTGAGGTTTACACCTCAAGGGGTAAAAAGGAAGAAGAAGGGGAGACACTGGAGATTGAAAATGCTATCCTCGATGTTCTTTTTCTAAAATGAATTTGGATATCAATTTTTTATCCGATCTATTTTGACCCGACTTACTCTTTTCACTTGTTACTCTTCTCAAGCGGGTAACATGCCCATTTTTTGACAAAGTGCAACCGCTTAAGCTTCCCATGCTCTCTTAGGCACTCCCAAAACTTAGACAGATGCCCTAAGTACTGTTTATGCCTAGGCAGGAGCCCAAATCGCTTTTGGAAACAATGTTAGTTCTCAACTTCTATTTAAGGACCATTTAACTCTCACAATGTTGCATAAAGAAACTCCACAACTATTCAAGAATTAAAACTAAATGTTGTATTCTTGTATGGATATTTCACAAAGAATATGTTTTCATACGATCCTACATTGATCTCCAAATTTCCTCTGTGTAAGGAGGAGATCTTGAGATGATTGGCAGTTCTTGAAGCCCATAATAATCACGACGCCATGATCATGTCCTTTTCTCATATCTTTTCTTTCATATATTTTTTTCATGTTTTTTAATATATTTTTTCTTCTTTTCTTTCTTTCTATTTTTAAAAGAATAAGAAATTCTCAAATGAGGAAAGAATAATTTTTTATTATTTTTATTATTATGAGACAAAACATAAAGATGTAGAATAAAAGATTAAACATAAAAAGCTCAAGTTCTACATCAAATCCTACCTTTTGCTGAAAATTCTACTACGGATTTTAAAAAAATCTGAAATAATAAACTCAAAAATATGGTTAAACTCTGTATACGCCATAGTTTTCAATAATTTCTGCGGAAATTGAAGGTAGGTATCAATAGTTGTTATGCATTTTGAATTTCTGATCCTCAAATTTGAGCTTAGATTCCTTATTGATGAATGTTTGCCCTAACATAACCAATTCTTCTTTAAAAAAATTTTCAAACCTAAGATTTATGGTGGAGGTATGAAAATTCGATTGTTGTTTACATTCTAGGAACCTAAGCTCATCAGCAAAAAGTTCTTCAGAACTAAGATCAAAGAAACATGTATCTAATATAGTTTCTTTATTTTGAAAAACCTCATCTGATCCTATCTCTTCTAACATCTTTAGCTCCACATCAACCTCAAAACTTAGATCTGACCCATTCTCTTCTTCTATCTCTTTAATTGAATTAACCTAGATGTAATTTATTTCTGGAGGTTGATTAGTTGGCTGGTTCCCTAGATTAAAGAGATCAGCAGTCATATTTCTAAAGGATAGCTTCATTTGAGCAGCTTTACAGTTGATTAGAGCATTATATGTTGTTAAGAATAGTCTTTCTAAAATGACAGGTATATGATCTTTAGGATTAAAAACAGGCTTTGTTTCCAAAACTATGAAATCCACTGAAAAATTAAACTCTCTAACCTTAATCAGAACATCTTCTATCTCACCCACGAAGACTTTGACAAATCTATCAACTAAACTTAGTGCATCTGGTTAATTTGAGTTCTCCTACACCTAGTTAATGACAGACCGAATAAGAAAGCAAATTGACACTGACCCTTAAGTCTAAAGAAGTGTCTTATTAATGAAAATATTTCCAAATGATACTTGAAATAGTAGGAAAATCATGATCCTTATGTTTCAAAGGTAGGGGCTTTGAGAGCATGTCATTGATATTTGCAGCAAGAAAGACTTTCTTCAGAACATTTATTGTTCTCTTCTTAATGCACAAATCTTTCAAAAAATTACATAAGAAGAGATATGTTCAATTACATCTAAGAGAGGAATATTAACCTTAACTTGCTGGAAAGTTTTTAGGATTTTCTGCATGTGAGGGGAGTTTTTCTTAGGCCTAAGTCTATCTGGGTAGGAAGTAACTAGTTTAAACTTATCAAAATTGAGCTCAGGTTCGAGTTCAGGTTCTTGGTTACCTGAAGGGAGTGATTGTTGAATAGAGTTATCAGAAGGAGACATAGTTTGTTCAGGTTTAAGAGTTTTGTTGTTCTTCTTGTTTTGATGATGATTTAACAAACAATTTACGACTAATATTATTTTTAGTATTTTGTTTTGTGTTATTTAGTGTACACAGGAAAATGAGCTAAATTGATATTGAAGCCTATGGAAATCAAGTCAATCAATCAAAGTTCAAGCTTCAGAAGAATGATTCTTGGTATACTTAGTATAGGATTATATTATGTGTGTTATTCTATAAGCTCAAATATACACAAACATTTCATTTGTGAATTTTCATAAAAATAAGTGTTTTTATACAAAATACATTTAAATACGTTTTGGACTATACAAACCATACTAACATCTTTTATTATGTCCATAAAAAGATTACACAAGTTTTCAGAACTTGATTTGAGATAAAATGGCAAAATCAACATATTTGAAAACATGTATTTTAGCACTTTTGAATATTTTTGTGTTTTCACAAATGGTAAGAGAGTGAATTTTTGTTTTCAACATGTTCATATTCATGTTTATAAACTTTTCCCAAAGTTTTACATTTTTTAGAATTTATGTGCTATTTTTTATTAAGCCTTGAAACTCAACTTCAAAAATCGTTTCAGGCTGATAACCTTTTATCAGTTGACTGAAGAATGTGCCTACAATCTTCAAAAATTTCTATTCTAT
Organism: Asparagus kiusianus; assembly: GCA_022839385.1. Taxonomy (NCBI): domain Eukaryota; kingdom Viridiplantae; phylum Streptophyta; class Magnoliopsida; order Asparagales; family Asparagaceae; genus Asparagus; species Asparagus kiusianus. The sequence goes on from BQKN01062124.1 coordinate 31,004, forward strand.
TTTGGTCGACTGACCAGCCAACTGATGATCCATCAGTCGACTGATAAAGATAGTCAGTCAACTGATGAGCAGTCTGACGCCTACAATGGTCATCTCATCAGTTGACTAATGATTTTTGTCAGTCGACTGATAAGCCATAACGATTATATTTCCAGCCTTGGTTATTTTATCATTTTTGCTAGTTTTGCTTGGACTTTGTACCTTAGTTTTTCATCCTATATAAACCCCTATTGTTCTCATCAGAATATCTATCTAAGAGGGTTTTAAAAGAGTTTAAAGAGTTTTAAAGTTTGTTTAAAAGTTTTTAAGTTTGAGTTTATAAAGAGGAGGCTTGCATTTTCAATTGAAGAATTCATCTTCAATCTTCTTCAACCTCTATTGTGTTTATAGAAAAGTTTTCCTAACTCTTTTCTCTAGCAATTTGTTTTTAATTTTCATATTATCATCATTGCTAGTTTTGCTAATTGAGTTAGATTTTGTTTATACTCATTTTATCACACACACCCTATTTGAGCTTGTAGCATTTCATACATCATATATTAGGTTGTGGGATTGTGATTTGTGAGATTGAGCTTACGTTGAGTTCTCATACATATTAGAGAACATTTTATTGTACTTGAGCTTCATTGTGAGTTACACATTGTATTATACTTGGACACTGAGAGAAGTGGTTGGTGAGAGACGGGGTCGGTTCTAAGAGAGGAGTGGGGTCGGTAGTAAAGCCTAGTGAGAGGTGGTAATTCTGAACACTTAAGAAAGATGACACGGGCTAGGCCAACACTTAGAGGGTGTGAAGTGTATTTGTAATTGTGTAAGGTGTAAAGTTTTCGGTGAACTAGAAAACCAAATTGTGAGGTGTAAACGTTATTCGGGTGAGCGTAGAAAATCCGATTGTGATAGTAAAGATCTCCTCGAGGTGAGGAGCAGAGACGTAGGTCGTAGGGACCGAACTCCGTGAACATATCATGTTTTGTGATTGTTTTTGTGCGCTATCACTATTGTTGATTTACTCTTGTTTATATATCCTTGCATTAATCAAATTGAATATCAATATTATTAGGATATATTTGTTAATTAATTTTAATCGGTATTAATATCTAGTAAGATTAGCAATAACCCTATTCACCTCCCTCTAGGGTGCTTTCAATTGGTATCAGAGCTTGGTGCTCTTGATTTAAGGTTTAATCACCTTGAGTTAATAGTCTAACCTTTAATATTGTTGCTAATCTTGTTTTGATATTATATATTTTGTTTGCTTATATATTATGGATTTGTTCGGTGTAGGCTACGACATAAATGTTGCTCCTAGATATAGTAACTTCCCTTATGATTAATGGTGTAGTAGATGTTAGACCCTAGAGGGGAGGGTGATTAGGGTCTTATGCTAATCTAATCCGATTTAAATACCAATTAAAATTAATTAACAAGTATATTCTTGCAAGATAGATATACAAGAGTTATACACAAGAATAAGCAATATGAATAAAGAGATATATCCTATATGATAAATATATGTAAGGATATATAAACTAGCACAAGATGATATATCCTACCAAGGAGAAATCTACTATCACAACCGGGTTTTCTACGCTCACCCGAATAACGTTTACAACCACACTATATCGGTTTTCAACGATCACCGATCAACGTATACACTCACTCACAATGTCAGTTTTCAACGTTCACCGATCAACGTCCACTCCTCACAATCGGTTTTCTAGCTAACCGAAAACTTTACAATCTCACAAAGATAACAAATGATTTGTTCTCTAATACAATGCGAGAACTCAATTAAAGCTCAACTCAATGTTACAATTTCTCACAACCCTAATATACTATGTATGTAAATACTAAAAGCTCATGTGGGTGTGTGTAACAATGAGAATAAAACAACTAAACTCAAATAAAATCTAGCATATAGAAATTATGAATAAAACAATAAATAGCTAGAAATAGAGTTTAGGAATTCTTCTGTGAAAACAAGATGGAGAGATGGATTAAAAGGAAGCTTAAATAATGTAGATGATCTCCTCCACTTGTGAACCAACCAAAACAGCTTTAAACCAAACTTAAACCCCTGTTAAAACTTTTATAAACTTGTTTAAAACATTCCATTGGTTGCTGAAATAGAAGGGGGTTTGGGGGTTTATATAGGAAGAGGAAGCAACGGCAAAAACCCAAGGGAAAAGACCAAACAGCCCAAGAATCAGAAATCTGATTCTGTACCAAAAGAGCCGTTGGGATAAACGGCGATCGACCGCGACGGTCGACCACGAGCAACAAAAACAACAGGAAAAGCTCCAGAGACTTCGGCGGTCAACCGTGGGAAATCTCGAGCTCACGGTCGACCGTGACGATCGACTGTGAAAGTCTCTGCTGCCCACTGACGAAAGAACTCAGGCACGGTCGACCGTGGCGGTCGACCGTGAACTGATATATGAAATTTCAGGTTTTGAAAACAGTTTGCTGATTTTAAAACACTGTTTAAAAATATCAAATAAATTCCAAAAATTATGAAACTTTGGGAAATGATTGTAGACATGATAATACACATGCTACAAAAACTGGTTTTCTAAAAGGACTTTCCAAATGATAAATATCATCATTTTGCAAAATAGTCCAAAACACGAAAATGTAAATATATGAATTTTGACATTTAGGCTAAACCATGTTTTGAAACTTTGCACAATAATTATGTAGACTTAATAAAATATGTATATGATTATTGTTAAGTTCAAAAACTAAGAATACAATATTTTTACAAATACAATAGAAAATAAAACATATGAGTATGTATATAAAAATATATTTGTTTCATATCTAAGTAGTTAAACCAAATCACAATAATAAATATGAAATGTGTAATTTCATATTTATAAACATAAAAACCAAAACTTGTGTTGTATATATATATGACTACATATATATACAAGGAAACCAATAAAATGTGTGTGTATATAATAATGAGCTTAGAGTATCTAACACACATAATATAAAACCTAAACTAGATTACCCAAGCCGATCTTGATCTTCAATAAGCTTGACTTGATACACTATGCAGATGAAGCTGAACTTGGATCTTGAACTTGAATTGCATAAGTCTTCAACCACTATTCCACTAATCTAGATATGTTCGATGAAGCGCAATTCCATCCATCCTCCAACTCGTTGTTTGCCTAGAATAAATACGAAAACACAAATACTAGACAAACAACATTAGAAGTAAATTGTTTGTTAAATATCATCAAAACAAGAATGCCAACAGTAGATTCAAAATTTTTGTTGAGTCTAAAAATATAAATTTATGGGAAATAATTGATAATGCTTACATTGTGCCTACGTTGGAGAAATCTAAGTGGAGCAATCATGGTAAGAAAATATTTACAATGAACAAGTTAGTGTTAGAATTTATGCATAATACTTTTGGACCATGTATTTCTAATGAACTTGCTCATTTTGATAGTGCTTATACAATTTAAAAATTATTTGATGCACATCAAGGGAACTTGAAGGCGATTCGACGATCTTTGGGGGTTCCCTCTTCAAGTTCACAAGGAGCCTCATCATGCACACGGCCACTACGCCATAGTCTTAGTGAGGTTTGTGAGTCCAATAATGAAAATGATCTTACTATAGATGAACTAACACATGGCTATGAATTATTAATGCACGATTATAAAAAATTGTAACGTAGCTATATTTAATTAAAAAGCAAGCATGTCGAAATAAAATCCTCTCATGAAACACTAGACACTAAGTTTGATCCCATTGCAAATCAAAATATAAATCTTAAATAATGCAATGAAAAATTAAAATTAGAAAATGCTAGTTTGTTTCATGCTAAATGTGATGTCATATTAGAAGTTGAGAACATTAGAAAAGAATTTAATTCTTTCAAAAATAATAATGTATGTTCTACTTCTAACAACAATACTTATGTGAAAAATAATGAGTTGAATCATGTTAAAAGTAGAATATCTACTTTAGATTCAACACTAAAAACTTGTATTGTTAATAACAACAAGCTTATGGACATATGTGCAAAGTCCTATACAAATTCTTCCAAGAAAACTACTCACTATGCACATATGTATAACAAAATTTACAAGTGTTCAATTTACGATCGTAAAGGCCATATTGCTAAATTTTGTTATAATGCACAAAAGCCTAACAAGCCTAATCATATTTGTGCATCCCATCAAGCTTCTTCTTCTCATACACATGTACACACACATAGCGATAATCATAAATATGTATAAGTGTGATTTTTGTGATTGTTTTTGTTATTTGACCAAGTTTTGTTTTGATTTGAGAAGAACTTCCCATTTGTAAAATAATTTTAAAGAAAAATCTATTTTTACAAATAATTTTTGTGCACAACCAATTGGTCAACACAAATCTTTTTAACCTTTTCATTTTACCTATTGTAATCGAAAATGACATTTATATGAGTATTGTTTTGACCATGTCCGTGCACCATATGCGCCCAAATGGGCTCATAACCCAAGGGCCTTGAGCTTTAATGATAGGAGTCATGTCCCTAGTCTCTTTGGTACCAAGAGTAATTGGGTACCAAAACATGTTTAATCTTTAAGAACAAATTCTTTAGCTTTTTAGTTTTTCATGTTCTTAAATATGTTTTCTATTTAAGTTTTATCAAAAAAATTGAAAACAATTTTATACTTGGTATTTGATTTAAAAAGTTATCATTCATATTTTTTCATGATTCTCTTTCATAGATTTTCATGTTTTCATCCTTTTATGAATTGATACAAATTTTTTTATCAAGATGATTTTTCTATGATTAAACATCACTTTTATTATTATACCTTGTTTTTTATTTTTTTAAGTTTGAACAATGTGTTTATAATGTATTCCTTATATGGTTTGATCAAGTTTTACAAAGAAGATTTCTTCTATTGATCAAACACTTTTTAGATATATACTTTTTTTATATTTGCATATGAGAGGGTTATATTTTTGAGCAACCCCCCGGGTGTATTACTCATTTGTTTCAAATTATGTTTATCGGGCATTCATATGGGTTTAAACAAGTTTTTCTTGTTTTTCTTGTTATGATTTGTTTTTATCCTAAGCATAATTTTCCTTGATCCTTGTGGATAAAACACAAAATTGTTTGACATTATCTTTGGCATGGTTGTTTGACAAAATATCTCTTAGTGGACATCTTTAACTAAACTTTTTGCCAAGAGATTGTTTATAAGAAATGGTTGAGTACTCTTGTCTTTTGAACTTAAATATTTTCTTGATCATCTCTTCACTAAAATAATATTTTATGTTTTTCCCATGAACTTTTACTTGAATTCTCTTTTGGTCTCATTTATTCATGAATTCTCATAATTGTTTCTTCATGAACAAAATTTGTGTTTTTCATGAGTTTTCATATTATTTATGTATTAAGAAATCATTTATCTATATGTGTTCTAAATCAAACAAAATTTATTATTGATATTTTATAGATTTTTTTAATCATCTGATGTTTGATTTTTTTTAAAATTTTTAAATTTTTTTTAGGCTTTTATGTTTTAGACCTTTGTGACACCTTATCTTTATGATACATGTATATGTGTTCACTTAGTCCATCTTTGTATATGAGTTGTATTTAGCATATTTTACATTTATGCTTGCTCACATATTTGCCATGATCTTTATTGCATATATTCTTTATGGCTTTTTGATAGGGGAAGCCTTCCCCATATTTTTGTTTATACTCACTTGTGCTTTTTGTTAGGGGGAGCTTTCGCTCTCTTCTTTATCATATTGTTTTCTCCCATTTTTGATGTTGCCAAAGGGGAGAAAAATGTGAGGTAAACAATATTTTATTTTTTAGCTTGTTTATTGATTTTATAATGCATATTGGTAAATTGTTTGTCATCATCAAAAAGTGGAGATTGTTGGCCTTATTGTTTTGATGATGATTTAACAAACAATTTACGACTAATATTGTTTTTAGCATTTTGTTTTGTGTTGTTTAGTATACACAGGAAAATGAGCTAAATTTATATTGAAGCCTATGGAAATCAAGTCAATCAATCAAAGTTCAAGCTTCAGAAGAATCATTCTTGGTATACTTAGTATAGGATTATATTATGTGTGTTATTCTATAAGCTCAAATAAACACACATACATTTTATTTGTGAATTTTCATGAAAATAAGTGTTTTTATGCAAAATACATTCAAATACATTTTGGACTATACAAACCATGCTAACATTTTTTATTATGTCCATAAAAAGATTACACATGTTTTCAGAACTTGATTTGAGCTAAAATGGAAAAATCAACATATTTGAAAAACATGTATTTTAGCACTTTTGAATATTTCTGTGTTTTCACAAATGGTAAGAGCAAATTAAAAAAAATTCTTTTTCCAACATGTTCATATTCATGTTTATAAACTTTTTCTAAAGTTTTATATTTTTTGGAATTTATTTGCTATTTTTTATTGAGCCTTGAAACTCAACTTGAAAAATCATTCCAGGCTGATAACCCATTATCAATCGACTGATCAGTCGACCGAAGAATGTGCCTGCAATCTTTAAAAGTTTATGTTCTATTTTGGTCGACTGACTAGTCGACTGATAAAGATAGTCAGTCGACTGATGAGCTGTTTGACGCCTATAATGATCATCTCATCAGTCGACTGATGATTTCCGTCAATCGGCTGATAAGCCATAACGGTTATATTTCCAGCCTTGGTTATTTTATCATTTTTGCTGGTTTTGCTTGGGTTTTGTGCCTTGGTTTTTCATCCTATATAAACCCCTATTGTTCTCATCAGAATATCTACCTAAGAGGGTTTTAAAAAGATTTTAAACAGTTTTAAAGTTTGTTTAAAGGTTTTTAAGTTTGAGTTTACAAAGAGGAGGCTTGCATTTTCAATTGAAGAATTCATCTTCAATCTTCTTCAACCTCTATTGTGTTTATAGATAAGTTTTCCTAACTCTTTTCTCTAGCAATTTGCTTTTGATTTTCATATTATCATCATTGCTAGTTTTGCTAATTGAGTTAGACTTTGTTTATACTCATTTTATCACACACACCCTATTTGAGCTTGTAGCATTTCATACATCATATATTGGGTTGTGGGATTGTGATTTGTGAGATTGAGCTTACATTGAGTTCTCATCCATATTAGAGAATATTTTATTGTACTTGAGCTTCATTTTGAGTTGCACATTGTATTATACTCGGACACCGAGAGAAGTGGTTGGTGAGAGGCGGGGTCGGTTCCAAGAGGAGTAGGGTTGGTAGTAAAGCCTAGTGAGAGGTGGTAATTCTGAATACTTGAGAAAGGTGACACATACTATGCCAAGACTTAGAGGGTGTGAAGTATATTTGTAATTGTGTAAGGTGTAAAGTTTTCGGTGAACTAGAAAACCAAATTGTGAGGTGTAAACATTATTCGGGTGAGCGTAGAAAACCCGATTGTGATAGTGAAGATCTTCTCGAGGTGAGGAATGGAGACGTAGGTCGTGGGGACCGAACTCCGTGAACATATCATGTGTTTGTAATTGTTTTTGTGCACTATCACTATTGTTGATTTACTCTTGTTTATATATCCTTGTATTAATCAAATTGAATATCAATATTATTGGGATATATTTATTAATTAATTTTAATCAGTATTAATATTTAGTAAGATTAGCAATAACCCTATTCCCCCCCCCCCCCCCCTCTAGGGTGCTTTCAAGTTTGACTTAGAGGCATTTTAACTTGATTATCGACATGTTTAACTGACGTAGTGAATGGATTGTATTTACTTGAGCTTGGTAGGTTGAACTTGATCCCGTCTCCTTAGAGTTGGTCACGGGTTAACTCGAAAATTTTTCTTTCTCTCTCACACTCATAGCACTAGCTAGTTGATTTAGTTGGGTTTCTAACATAGCTATGATTTGAGTGTTAGAATTGAGCATTTGTCCGGTTGATTGCATAAATGAATTCAAAGTATTGGATGTTTGAGTCAACAAGTTGGCGGTCTGTGTAAAGCCTTTAATTATTGTCTCTAAAACATTGAGATGTTTATCATGATCAGAACTTAGAGGAATATTACTTATATATTGATGGTGAGGAGACTGATTTGGATATGACAAATTTGGTTATTGGAAATTATTTTAAAAACTGAAAAGAATTGTGTTTCCTCTAAGAAATTGTTGGGTTGAAGTGGGAGTGGAGTTTTAATGTTCGAAATAGCTTTCCTTATTTTATGTAACATCTGGGTGATTTCTCTAACCTGAATTGTAGGTTGGAGAAAATGGATCATTAAGGGGACACTGGAATGCAGTGTTTATCTGACCTAATGGTTGATTATTTCCTAAGAGGAAACATTCTTCTGAAACATGAATTGGAGAAAGAATGTTATGATAATTTAAGGTATAAACTTGATTGATTTAAACTAGAGCTCGTTCTTTGATTTCTAAAGCTTCTAAGCTATGCATGATTGTAGCCATCTTTGCTTTAGAGGCTATGCTTGTCTTTAAGGAAAGACCACTAGATTTAGGTTAGGGTACTAATAAAACTCTATGATCACGTCGTTCTCACTACATGGTTTTCTCGGATAAACTCATAAAAATTCTCAAACTTCATCAATATTTTTTTCATAAAATCCCCTTAATACATCTATTCTAAGAAAGTTTTTGAAGAATAATCCAATCCTTCATAGATGATTTGGCATAATCACTATTTTCAAGGCTGTAGTGAGTATATTGGATAAGAAGATCCTTAAATTTGTCAAAATACTCCCAGAATGGCTCTCCTGAGACTAATGTTGTTTTTAAGCTTAACTGTTCTATAGATGGGGAAAATTTTCTTTAGAAAAATGGTAACAAATTTATCCCAGGTTGAGATAGAATTCGTGAGTAAGCTATACAACCATTTCTTGGCTTTGTCCTTAAGAGCAAAATAAATAAATCTAAGCTTAATCGCATCCTCATATAAGTTTTTAATCTTAATCATAAGACAAACTTCCTCAAACTCGGAGATAAAAATATAAGCGTCTTTGGTTTCAATTCCTAAAAATTTTGAAAGCATGTTTATGAATTGTGGTCTAAGCGTAAAATTAAATCCATTGACATCGGGTAGTGATAGGCAAATCCGTAAGTGCATGGACTTGTTGTAGTTATCAAGGTCGATCCTACAGGGGCTAGGGGTTAATTACCAAATTTCATGTTTTTCGACTAGCTAAATCGATAAGTAAAATTGAAGGGATTAAAATTGCGAGATTAAATAATAGAAATAAAATAAACAGCTAACCGGATGGAATTCAATATAATGAAGGGTCAGGATTGGGTTTTCACCACAACTTCGGTGTTCAATGATGAATTATTTCAGTTCTCGGTGTTGGTTTAAACTAGAAAGGGTGAATTAGCCTAAATTAAAGCCTCTTTCAAGGTCTAAAGATCGTGCCTAATTAATCCCAATTAACCTACTTTTATGGAATCAAGATTAAATTAAACCTATTAAGATTTATGCTAATCCTAATCAAATCCCTATGGAATCTAGCCTATTTTCATGGTTCGAGTTTCCTGCTTAATTTCTAGAGGTCCGACACCTTTCGGTCCTTCAATTAATTACCTATGATTGTTAATCCGATGATCAAGCAAATCAACAAAATTAATTCCAAGAAATTAAGTTTAAAGATTTAAATTTTCACCAAGAACCTACATTAATTCATCATCAATTACCAAAAAGTTGGGTTCTTTCCCAATCATAGAGAAGGAATCTACTCACACATGATTGGTATAAGAGAATACATCAAGTAAACATGCAAATCAATCATAAGAATAAATTAATTAAAGAGAGGAAATAATTAACCCATCTTTCAATTAAAATCTTCAAAATAAAGACTTGCAATCCAATCTTGTACAAGAAATCCATCGTCTTCCTCCAATACTTGAACTCTAAATTAGATACTAATTGACGGCTAAGAGAAAGTAAAAGGGTCCCTCTTAACCCTAAGCTAAAATACCTATATATAGGTCTCCAAAAAATCTAGAAAAATATATGGCCCGAACCACAGGTGTAGTGCATGCCACACCCGGGTGTGGAAGAAGCTGTCTTCTAAATGTTGTCAGGGCTGGTCCAATGGTGCAGTGCACACCACACCAGGGTGTGGTGTAGTTTGTCTTGCTTATTTTATGCTCGTTCATGGTCGAAATTTTAGTTCATCATACTCGTGCATACATTTTCTTCTCGAATCATGCATTCTCAATCTCAATGTTGCTTCAAACTCTTGTTTAACTTCCAACGATCATCGAATCTTTCAATCTTAAGTGAATACCTGCATATAAGAACACAAACCACAACAGTATCCTTGATCTAAACATGAAATATGTATCAAACACCCGTAAATCACACTAAGATAATGCATATTTTACGTGTTTATCAGGTAGCTTAATATAATGTGGGATTGTATTCCTAGTTGGATAACACATCTCGAAGAACGAGTGGATTAGGATTAGCCGTTTCTTCAAAAATAGTTTAAAATGGATTAAATGATTGGTATTACCTCTAATCTAAACTTGCATACACCAAAACAAATTTTTTATATAATTTTTAAATTAACTTTAAAAATTCAAAGAAAAATAAAAGTTAGTTTTTTCTTAGAGAAAAAACTAAAAATCTAAAATATAATGAGAAAATGAGAAGGATAAAAGAAAAATCTAACTAAAATAAATCAAAAGCAATCATTTTATGTCAATCACTTTAAGTTCTAGGGTTAAGCCTAAACTCAACTAGACCAGCTCCTAACCAAAAACTCTTTTAGTAAAAAGGTTGAAGTTTACTCTGTCAGTTAGCCAAGTAAGGATGATATTAGAGTGACATAAAAAACTAATTAAGTATAACCTTCCTTCTGGAGCGATTTACGCAACCCCTAAACCTTGCCCTAGACACCAACGGATTTAAGTAAACTTAAACCGGTTTGCTTAAGGATTTCTTGGTCCTTAATGAGCTTGAGTCATTAGGGGTAAATATCTAATGAGTTTTAAAAGGCTTAGGTTTGTATAGTGAGAAATTAGTGATTTGTTGGCTAAGGAAAGGCTGATAAAATTTCTCACTTTATCTTGATTAGTGTGTTTTTACCGTTAAGAATATTTTTAAGTGAGTGTCAAATTAAGATGCTCAAATTACTTCGGTGAATTCCTACTATTATATGTAATGCGACCCTACGAATTAAAAGAAAATACAAAAATATACAAAAATAAAATCTTTTTGCTTTTTAATTAAGGTTAACAATCAAATAGATGTGAGAAAGAGAGCTCTTGTTTAAATTTATTATCTTGTTAGTAAATATCTAAGTGGATGGTGAATTTTATTAGGGTTGACAAAAGTAAAAAAAATTCTAGATCCTAATCGCCTCTAATTGTGAGAAACTAACTAAAAACGATGGAATTAAAGATACTAGAAAGAGAAGTTACCATAATCAAGAGGGTTCTAACCTCTCGAAGAAAAATCTTCAATCTTCAATCCTTAATCTTCAATCTTCAAAGTGGTTCCTTCACAAGAAAACACACAAATTAAAAAACTAAAACAGAAATTTCTAATTACTAGCATCTTCCCCGGCAACTAGGGGTGGCAAACGGGTCAGATCGGGTCATAGTTGACCCAACCCATATAAGTGTGATCCGACCCGACACGTTTAACAAATGGGTCAATGTGATCCGACTCATTTATTAAACATGTTAGCCGACCCGACCCATATAACCCGAATGACCCGTTTATCAAATCTCATTTCAATATCATGGATACTGTACAAATTAAGATGAAATGATCCCACCAATGTCAAAGGGAGTATTGTGCAATTTGGCCAATTTATACAAATTAACTGACTAAAGAGAAAAGACTTAAAGAATCCTATCACACACACTGATCCTGTGATTTCCCTAAATAAAAACATAATATTATACGGAAAACTCCACTTCCTCCCCTTTCTCACATTCATCAGCTCCTCCTTCGATTCTCTCATCATCGCCATCGCCACCAGATCCTGCAGCTCCTGCAACCAAATCACAGCCCACCATGTCAGCTCAAATCCACAGAAACCCAACAGAAGCACAAACATAACAACTTTGGCACATAAAAGTTTGGGTTTTTGAGATATCATTGCCCAATCTCATCAATTTTAACGTGCAAAATTCAATGTTTCATTCTGAACCTTTGACAGGACATAACAAATACAAAAAATCTTTACATGATATTAAGCTTTGCGGACTTCTTTCGAAACGGAGAGATTTGGTGAAAATATCTCAAAAAACCCCTAAAAATTCCACCTTTGCCGAATAACGTATTCCTCCTCCTCAACAAAGAACACATTGAACTTCTCAGGCTCGTCCTCAAGTGACCCTAGAAACTCCTCCTCCTCCCTCGTCATCTTGTAGCCACCTCCGGCAGGGGTCTTGGTGCGCTTCGCCGATCGATCACCGCCGACGGCGATGAGCTTGAGCTTCTTCTTGAGGTATTTGTAGGAGAGGAACTTGTCTCTCCACTCGGGTAGGGTTTCCACTATCTGATTGCTCAGACTCTTCCCAAACTTCATCGGAACGCTAATTTCATTCTCGATTGCAAAAATGGATAAATGTTTTTTTAACGATTAGAGGAAGAATCACCGGAGACGCTGGACCTGGTGGAAAACTAGGGGTCGAAGGAAGAGGAGAAAGAGGAGGAGGAGGATGAAGACGACGAAGATGATTTTATATTTGGAGTCTGCAACCCATTTAGATTAAACGGGTCAGTATTGGGTTACACGGGTCAGTTTGGGTCAACCCTAATTTACCCATCTAATAAACGAGTCAGTTCGGGTTGACCCGTTTATGACCTATACCCAATATAAACGGGTCGAGTCAGGTCGGTTGATGAGTCGGGTCATAATTTGCTACCCCTACCGGCAATGGCGCCAAAAACGTAATAGAAATTAAATAAAATCCAAGTTGCAAGCATATAACTATCAAGTTATAGTATAGAAAAATTTTGAACCCACGAGAAAGGTGTTGTAGGAAATAATCAAAATTTAATTCTTAAGTTGTATTATGATAATTAGTAGTGATAGAAGTGATTATGAAGAGATAAAAAGAGTGATTATGACTATATGTAAATAAAACAAAAAAATTATTTAGAGGGGAGAAAGAAAGATGAAAAAATAGAGGAAAATAACATCAAGAAACAAATCAAGAAAAATCAAGAATAAAGGGAAAAATCAAGAAAGTAAAAGATAAATTAGAGATATGAGGAATCTATAATTGAATCTACTAGTCAATTTAACTTAGAAATTACGAACTATTCTTTTTCATTATATTTTACTTAAGATTTATTAAGTATAAACTATCAAACCACTTAAGGAAAGCATAATCTATCAAATTACCAGTCAAGTAAAATAACATTAATGAAAAGAGCAACAACTAGATATTAATTCTAAAATTCATAAGTATAACCTATCAAACCACTCAAGATAAATATAAATTATTCTTCTACTAATTAGTTCTCTAGTTGATTATCCTAAACATGGTTATTTTAAGCACAAGAGAATAATTCACAAATTATAAAAGAGATAAGAAAAGAGAATAAAGAATTAGTTCTATATCTTAGAAAATAAAGAAATAAAATCTAGACTAGAGAGAATAAAAGAAAGAGAATGAAAATAAGAACTAACTATGAATAGGAAAATAAAAATAAAGATTAAAGATCTAAACTATAATAAAAGGAAAAAACATAAAAAGAAATCTAACTATGCAAGAATATAAATCTACACTACACAAATATAAGAAAATAATATAAAAATAAAGACATAAAAAAAAATTTACTGTACAATGCATCAAAACAAATCTAAACAAAGAGGATTCTAGCCCATTGAATATCTAAAACAAGAAAAGAAAATATTAAAAGAAAATAAAAATTTTCACACTCAAACCACTCACTCTCCATCCCTATTTATAGCGTACAACAAGTAACAAGAACTATTATCTTTTACTTGTGCTTCAATGATTAAATCTTAGCTATAAAACAAGTTTGTTACGAATTAATTGGTTGGTCAATCGATTGACCAATCGGTTGACCAACCGATTAGCCAATCAATTAAGCAACCAATTAGAATTTTAAAATTCTAAAAATGTAGATAGCTCCGTCTCGTTGAGATAGGTAATTCTCATATATAATATATTAAATTTTACCTTCCAGATTGGAAGATATTGTCGTTTATTTATGGCTAATCATCTTAAATTTGTTTCTTTTCATATTGGTTTCTTATTTCTTCACCTTCTAGAGATTGCTTAGCTTGATCTCAGTCTTCAATAAAAGGTTAAAAATAAGAAAATTTGAGTTCTCTTTTTTATTAAACTGCAAATTAAGATTAGACATATTATTAGTGATATATTTATTTAAATAAGATAGATAATAAGGGTATAAAAATATAATTATTAGTAGTTAAAACTGCATCCACGTCATTAGCTTGAAAGGGTAAGAGTCTGATCTTTTTTATAATTGATGTTTGGACTACATAATTTCTTCTTTATTCCAATGCATGTGCTTCTAAATTGAATTGAACATAATTTTTTCTCAACTTTTGCAGCTTCTTTTCTATTTTTTATACATACACCATTCTTTTATGGATATGAACATATAAATGACTTATACCAATTACTTTAGGCATATGTACTATTAAAATTAGATAATCTGAGTTGGGGCTTTTTCTTTAAATAGTTTGAAATTAAAATAAGGGGATGGACAACTTTTATTTCAAAATTTAAAATTTAGAATGAATAGTTAATTTAACCACCAACCACTCTTGCAAAATATTACTCTTTATTTACAGAATTTTAAGATGAAAAGAGAAAAAATAAAAGTCACATGAATATTTTTTTCAAATTTTTAACTTTTAAATTATATAATTTAAGCATCAAACTCAAAAAATAAAAAAGAATATAAGAAAAAAGTTAGCGCTCATGTGTGATAACAACATCAAGAATATCTCTTTGATATAGGAAGTACAGAGATTTTGCTAGCTGACAAGGTCATCTTATATTGACATTTGCTTAGAAAAACTTTTGATATTTGATATGAACTAAAGAAAACATTAAGTCAAAGTCTGCAACATGAAGTAATCAAAAACGTCAAAGTTAGATGATATATAAGCCATTCACATATTGATTTAATCTAAAACTATCTCACACTTAGACCTCAATCTTGTTATAATTGCATTAGGATTTTAGATTCACATATTGATTTAATCTTGTTGTGCGCAGCGAAAATTTCGGCAGCACTTCGGCAGCACAACAAGAGAGATTAGATCAAT
>BQKN01062126.1:0-31128 GCA_022839385.1 Asparagus kiusianus
TTAAAGCGTTTTGTTAGTTCTAGCTTACTCGTTGATAGTTCTAGCTTCTATGGTGTCAGTTCTAGAAGCTAGTGTGTCAGTTCTAACTTAGTCATTGTTAGTTCTATATGATCTCGCGTTAGTTCTAATACTTACAATATTTCTGCAAGTGGAGATGATGTTAGTTCTCATCACACATGGGAATACTTTCAACATTAAACAAAACATACTAGTTTGTAAATATATAAGCAAACAGTTATTAACATATCAAGCACTTAGTCAGGGTTCATTATATGT
Source organism: Asparagus kiusianus (assembly GCA_022839385.1). Classification (NCBI taxonomy): domain Eukaryota; kingdom Viridiplantae; phylum Streptophyta; class Magnoliopsida; order Asparagales; family Asparagaceae; genus Asparagus; species Asparagus kiusianus. The sequence continues at coordinate 277 of BQKN01062126.1, forward strand.
TTTACGGTTATGACCTTCCACATGACATCGAGCGCATTTAAGTGGCCGGGTGTAAATGGTTCTGTTGTTGATACACATTGTCTTATTTCTCCCTTTCCTTTTTATTGCTAGTGGTGGTAGGATTTGTATCTCATCCCGTGGTATGGTACGCTTCTCGTAATCAGGATGGGGTAGAGGATTGACTCGTAGCTCTTATTAAAAGCTTCAACCATCATAAACTAATCACAGAATTGGTAAACATCTCTCTTGATAAACATAATGGTTGCACATACATGTTTGCAAGGGATACGTGTTACATCCCACGCACGGTACGTGCATGTTTTATTATCAAGATCCACTTTATAAGTTCTATGAGATTATACCTCAAATAATCCTGTATGGGACTGATGTACATCCAATGGACGCTCATTTTCCATGTGTTTGTAGGCTGTCTAAAAATCACAACAGATAGCTAATCCCCATCAAACACCAATGATGGAAGTTACAATTCGACGGCTTCCAAAAGACTACAATTTGAAGACTTTCACGTAGATCGATGAATATTACAATCTGACAACCTTTACAATAATTGATGAAAGTTCTAATCAATAGTCTTCACAATCAAATGTGAGAGTTACAATCTGATGACTTTCACACCCCAAAACAGCCAAGGTGAAGACCACTCAACAATAGTCTTTTCAACGCTCTACAGAAGAGGTTATAAGTTACTAGCCTCTTCTAAACGTGGAATTCACCTTCGCGTTTTAGTTCTTGAGACGCAGATGACCCCTGTGTTTCCAGCCCTCAGCAAACAAAACGCGGGCGACCCTCATGTTTTTCAACATCCAGTGGGTGCCCAACTCCGCGTCTCCAGTCTAAGACGCAGAGTTAGGGTCCTGAATGCTAACTTGAGCGTTTGTCTCATTCAATCATGAGTCGAACGGTTTCAGAACCATTTGTTCCCATAATTTGAGGAAATCACGCCCACTTAGGAGCGAATTAAGGGGACAGTTACACCCCTTAATTCCCTATGAATAGGGGTAAACTCAACTGAGTTCGGGTCCTTAGATTCTCCATCCTTCAGCCTTTGATTTGGCAGTGAATAAGAGATCTTTGGCTCGGCTTCTTCAGATCTTCTTGGAGCTTTGGAGATCAGCAACTTGGAGGAACTCTTGAATCATCTTGGAAGACTTTTATTAAAGCCTTTGAGATTACTCAGCTTGGCTTTTGAACTCTTTCTAAGAGTTCTTCTCAACTTGATCAGAATTCAAAACTTGCTCTGCAAGTTCTTCTAAACTCGTTCAAAGTTTTATCTCCATAACATCAAATCGTGAGGAGAAGACCACGTTCCGGTGAAACAAGACGTTCGGATCGTCAACAGAGAGAAAACTCAACGCGAGCATTCGAGAGAGGCACTCCATCATCACCGTGAAGAACCCAGACTTAAATAAAGGGAGAAATCAGACCAATTTTCCTCTCTTTTGTAATCGGATATCCAAATTATAATTTAGATTGAGAGAACACAAATCAAATATATTTCTTTCAATTTGTCGTTTTACTACAAATTTTCCACCAAACAGTGTTCTTTGAGGGCAAGTTCAGCTTTGGGACAAAGAAATCCATTCCAACTTTCAGCCATTAATCGTCGCTCATTCATGTGAACCATAATCTGTTTACGTATGTGTTCTATCAATTGTAGTATTCGTAGAAGACTAGCCTCACATATCCATTTGTTGAATGACTTTGCAATATTTGATGTAACGTAACTATATATATCTGAAACATAATAGGGAATTCATCAAAAATACAAAGTTATTATCTGAAACATAACAGGGAATTTATCAAAACTACCGAGTAATTGCTAGGTCTAGTGTAAGTGTTGATTTTAATGGCTATGTTAGTTCTAGATGAGTAATTATAGTTCTAGTAGCTCCCACATTAGTTCTATCTGATATCGTGTTAGTTCTAGCTTCAACTAGCGTTAGTTATATAGTGCAAGCATTGATTTTAGTGGCTATGTCAGTTTTTAATGGGTTATTGTTAGTTCTAGCTGCTATATTGTTAGTTTTAGTTGCACTCATGTTAGTTTTACCTCCAGCTAGATGTAACTCTAGTATAAGTGTTGGTTCTATTATCATGTCAGTTCTAGCTGAGTAATTGTTAGTTTTAGCTTCTCTTGTGATAGTTCTAGATGTTAGCGTGTTAGTTCTAACTCTAGCTAACTGGGTTATTACGCATGTTCTATTACATGTGTTGGGTATAGTGCCTATGTTAGTTCTAACTAGATTATAGTTAGTTCTAGTGTAGGCATTCATGTCTAATTTAGTTAGGCAAATAATTAACTCAAATAAGAAATGAAATAGCTTATAACTTACCTAATTCCGGGAGGAAATACGTTAGCTCAGTTCTCTGGAGTGTAGTTCATGACAATATCATAAGCTTATTCGTCCGCTAATCTAATGTCGTCCATATAGTCATTCCATTCTACTTTTAGTATATTTGTAACAAGCATATTATAAAATATTTCCTAAAATCCGAGTATCCTTTGCCTTGAAATCCAAATCCCTCAACTTTGTCCTAAATTTCTCAACTAGATGCAGAATACATCTAGAGCGTATAGCATCTGGAAAATATTCTCTGACTGCTTCTCTGATCCCCTTATCCACATCAGATATTATAACTAGCTTGTGTGGAAGGTTGTATGGATCTGACCTTTCATAGAGAATAGACCATAAACCTAAAAATATTTGTAGTTAACATATTTAAAGTTAGAGTTAATAATGAATGATTTAGAACTAGCATGAATTATAGTAGAACTAACATGACCCGAACTAATCTTGTAAGAACCAATTCCAGTTGATGGTATTTTCCTGATCGAAAATGTAATAGGCTAATGGAAATATCCCCTAATTTCTATCATATGCAACGACGTTGAGGAGTATACATTTGAATCAATCTTTTAGAAATATACCATCCAAAAATATAAGTTGTCTACAACTGTTCAAAAAACTATTTATGCAGGCGGCATAGCAGATGAATAGCTTTGAAAACCTCCCCTCATGTTGTTCAACATAAATGTAGCTACCTCGGTTTGTCTTCTTAACCTCTTCTATATACCTAGACCATTAAAGATTAGGTGTTAGGATCAACATTTTTTAAATTAATATATACAATGCAACATAAATGAAATTAGTGTGTATAGTATAGATTATCTTCTTTTACCATCATAACTGATCGTAGGACTCATGTGCATCACCATATAGTTGCTCTTGTGCTCTTTTATTATCCCACCATATATCACTATAATCGACCCTAAGCCCATATGAACTTAGAAACTCCTTTTGTACGTTGATAGGTCGTAAATTCGATCGGACCTTTAACGTGGGTAGTACATGGGTCGCAATGAATTATCGTGAGGCCTTAGATTGACCTGCATTATTACCATGATCCCCACAAGTGTGGTTGTCCACAAAGGTTTTGATTTCAAGTCTGTTCTCGTTTTGTGTTGGAGAGACAAATAATATCCACGAGCAATTTTGGGCTTCATTGAACCGACAAAAGACTTAAATACGCTTCGGTTTATTCTTGGCAAACAAGTGCTCAAATTTTTGGCCATGGAATAGTATATCAATGCCAATCTTAATTCCTTCATACTCTCAAACAGTTATCCCTCACCGGTTAAAGCAGTGTGCCACCAAGCAAGAATCCTCTCTGATCTACTAATCATGTCATCAATCATCAGAACATTATCTCTGGAAGGATTGTCATTGGGAATCCTATCTGAAACACATGTGGGCATTGACAACGGCGAGCCACACTCTATACTTTTTGAGTTCATACTATTGGAAGCGCTACAAATATAAAGAACATAAACAAATGATCATAAACTATACAATAGAAACATCAATAAATAACACAAATAAGAAAAAGACAAAAACAACAATTGTTTGTGTTAGAACTGTCATGGAATCTAATTGAACTAACAAGATTTCAATTAGAACTAACATGAAATTGTTTAGAACTAACATGAAATCAATTACAACTAACATATTGGACCTAACACAAAATTTGAACTAGATCACATAGCAAATCGATTAGAACTAACAATAAGTCGATTGGAACTAACAATTAATAGATTATAGCTAACAATAAATCTATTAGAACCAACATGTTTAATACATTCACGTAGAATAAGAACTAGCATGAACCTCCTTCATACGCATAGAGCTGTAACTAGAATTCACAGCGGATAGAACTGACATGAAATCAGTTAGAGCTAACATGCACTCAAATCCGAGCTATAATCCAATTACAACAAACATGGAACTAGCATGAACTAACATTAATTGATATTACAATTAACGTCGTGAATATTGGTCTTAGCATCAAAAAAGAATCCTTGCCCCTACATGTCTTGTCGAACTTTCTCGTTGTTGTGGACTTTTGAAGAATCCTCTGTTTCTTTGAAAGCTTGCATGTGAACCTCCTTTAATCATCTGTTATGGCAATGCTCCACCATAGACGACAAATCATCTTTATTCTCAATAGGGAATTTGAAGCTTCCATTTATTTCATCCTTGTATGACAAACTTAACGAATCATATGGAAGATCTAACATCTCTGACGCATCAAATTTTAGATCCAGAATGGTGGTTGAAGAGTTAATCTTCATGAATACTGCTCTATCCCTCGAAGCGACAATACAGATGATGTCCTTTTCAGCCATTATGAAGTGGAGGTAAGAGTAATGGATCGAACTTAGGACAATGAGGAGTAATATTGAGGGAGTAATGGAGAGAATTTTCGTCTGAGGAAAGAGTAATAGAGAACTAAATATTTATTACTCATGATAGAGGGAAAAATGGGGGAATTTTCCCTTAATTTCTTACAGCAGTTTGCATTTAATGGGATGTGACGAAGTGTCTGGGTACGAAGCGTCTGGAGACGAAGGAGAAGAGCAAACTTGGGTTTTTCACAAAATACAATTGCTCTTTTGTATACATTAATGTGGAGGGACCTGGAAATATTAAAGGCTGCTTTTTGGGGCTTATCAACATGGGGGAAAATACAAGGGGCCTCGTCACATAATTTTTTTGTTTTTGGGACCTCGGCACATTTTTCCTAAGTTTTTTTTTTGGAGAAATACAATATACAAATGTTATGTATTAGACATATGGAGAAATACAACATACAAATATTATGTATTAGACATATTGGGTTTTAAAATAAGTTAGGATTAGTGTTTTGGGTGTATGAGGCATTATGGAAGTGGGTGGGTTTATAAATAAGTTGGGGGGGTAAAACTTTCGGTTTAAAGACAAAAACCCCTTATTTTTTTAATAACCTAACCAAGAATCGAACCTAAGACTACGGGAGGTATATTGGAACCTCTCAACCTTTTAGATAATCTGTGGTGAGTGTATGAAGGGTCGTTATAATAATCAAACTAATTAGGAAATAATTTATGTGAGACTCATAAAGCTGATATCAAGATTGATCAAGCAACTGTGAATTGTCCAATTCTAAGTTTTTCTGTTGAAATGCATATCAACTTATTATTTACTAACTAAACTTCAAAATTTGTGATGAAACATATGTCATGCTATCCTCCTTTTTTATTTGACTTTTTTCTGTTGATGTCAGTTAGAAAACATGAGGTTTATATTAGAGTTATGAGAGTGTTTAGGGTCCCCAGACTCCTTCAGATGACTGGTTCCAGAGTTCGTTGTTCTTCCCCGCACATAAAAAATCCGTAAGAGGACGGAGTTGGGTTCCCTGGTTATTCCTCTGACGATCAAGTTAGTATTTTGATCTTGAGTGGGTAATTGAAAGACAAATTATATAGATAGTCATTGAAAGTTGCCAAAAAGTTTAAGAAGCTACCCTATGCAGTGTAGTTCCTTTTAATAGTAGATTAGAAGGGTATGAAGGTAACTTCAGCTGAGTCCATTCAGGCTGCTGAGTTAGCAGTTATCTTCCAGGTGTCGACTGCGGAAGAAAGTGAGTCATCTGGTCATTTAATGAGGGAATGATAGCAGGTGCTTGGAGCTGACTGGGTTCGATGGGTCATAAAGACTATGTTGGCTAGAGTAATGATGATTTTTTCAAAGTAGTTAATGCGAGAACAGTCGGCTAGCGAAGGGTTCGAGATAACTGACGTCTCTCTATTTGTTTGGTCAAGGACCAAGAAGCACCACCTTTTGACTCGGCTACAAAAGTTGTCCGCTGACATAGTAGGTCGAGTGCGGGATGTTTTAGGGTCCATCGGGTGAGGTGGCCGACAAGTACTGCTTTTTGACTTGGATAGGCAAGTTGTCGGCTGACAAAGTAGGCTGTAGGAGTAGTTTGAGCCGTTTCGGCCTTAATTCATCTAATTAGGCAAGGGGTGAGACATATGTCGACTTCTCTAGGGAGATTAGCTCTTGTTGATTTTCTAGGCTATAACATTTTCGATGTTAATGAAGAAATTATATAAGTTTTTCTTTGAAGTTGAATTTGAACTTATGGAGAATTGATATAGCCAGTCTAACAATTGATTCTGACATTTTAAATTATCAAAGTGTTAAAAAAAACGTTGGGATATCAAAATTTTTTGATGGTTGTGGTTGGGGGGAGGGGGAGGGTGTAAACTTTGAGGTATCAAAGTATCATTTTGCAATATTGAAGTTGAAAAAGATGTACAGTTCAGAGCATAAAAATTTAAAAATTTTATGGGGGTGTAAAGGTTAAAGAATATGTAAATTTGAGGGCAGAAGAGTGTTATTCAGAAAGAATAAATTCGGTCCAAATATGAAGGGGAAAAACAACTTTTAAATTGAATTCATTTTCTGGGAGAGAACTTCAAATTATATTTTATAAATTGAAATTTATTTTTCATACAATTGATGTGAGCCAGTCTTTTTACGGACCCGACCCGACCCGACCCGTACAAGTTAAACCTCTCCCGTAAACCCTCGCTCTCTTTGCGTGTCGTAGATCCGATAATGTTCGGGACCCGAGGATTGTTGCGCTGCTATAAATTAGCCCTGCAACAGACCCGAAGCTCTCTGTCCTCCTCAGCAGCAATGGCGTCCTCCTACTCACTGAGTCCATCTAGGGTTTCAGCGTACTCCACTGGCTCCCCAAACCCTAGCGGCGCCCCCAAGAGAGTTGGGACCCACAACGGAAGCTTCCACTGCGACGAGGCCCTCGGGTGCTTCATGATCCGCCTCACTAACAAGTTCTCGGGCGCCGAGATCGTTCGATCCCGAGATCCTAAGGTATTCATCGACGGATCGATGTTTTTTCAAGAATCTGTAGATTTCGCTCTTTTAAATGGGATTTGGGGTTTTATTATCAAGATAATTTCTAATTTTGGCAAGCTTTAGTTTTTTTTTTCTTTGAAGTAAATGTCAAATTTGGGTTATTTGTAAGTGCCGAGTGACTATGTCTAGTGACTAGTGTAATAATGAAGGAATGACTTTATAAAGCTTATAAGCCATATTGTGAAACTGTGGGGGTACATACTTTAATCAGAGATTGAGAAAATATGCAATTGGATCTAAAGATCGATTTTTTTAATGTTAGGGATTCCACAATTGTAGCTATCTACCTTCTAAGTTGATAAATAGTTCGAGGGAAGAGAACTTCTAGCTACGGGTTTTGTAGTATATTAGAAATTTACACTAAGAGAAATTGTCTGTGGGGTCTTTACGAATTAGAAAGTTATACTATTTTTTTAATAAGGATATTGCTCATATCAAATTTACGAGGTGGTTGAAGTGAAGAAAATGTTAGTGCATAAAATTAATGCAACATGGTCAAAATGGAGGACGCTGTTAACCAGCCAAAGCAGAAAGGTTAAAAATATAGGTCTCTAATTTGACCTTATATATAGGTGAGATTGAAGGTAAGGTTTACGAGAGGTTATAGGGCCACCTATGCTTATGGCCAAGATACTGGGTAATCCAGAAAAATATGCTCAAAAGACAACTGCAACTGAAAGAGAATGGTGAAATGGATGAGGTCGATATACAGAGACATGCAAGAGATGACTGTGTTTGAGGTAATTTCAGTTATAGTATGACGAGGGAGAACCACTTGACGTTGGTCCTGACATGTTCGGGAAAGCGAGTGCACTAATTAGGAGCAGTACACTGCTCTACATAAGGGGGTGACAATTTCTCTGGGTAGATAAAGGGATATAGAATATGCAGTAACAAAGAGGATCCGCAGCTAAGAGAGCCCCTAATGAAAATGAATGGAAGACAGACTTCATGTAGCCAACTCCAAATGCTTGGGACAATGGCTTTATTGTTATCCTTGTTGCTGGATCTTAGTCTCACATATCAGTATCTTCAAATTATTGGGAAAATGACTTTCTTGTCATCCTTGTTGTTGTTGTGTGAACCGTCATACCGGTCCTGTTAAACGATTCCATGTATGTTTGAGAATCGATTCTTTCCGATACATGAATTGGTTCCCCAAAAATTGACATTCCACTTTTAAGTATATGGAGTAGACAGTTCTTTAGGTGCACATGTGCAAGACGAAATGCAATATCTGCAATCGAGTGAAGGGAGGCGCAAGATAGAATATATGATTCAATGACTTTACTGTAACTAAATACCTATGTTAATAAAACGTGAAATGGAACCAGTGGCGAATCTAAGAATTTTTTGTAGTGGAGGCCAAATTGCAACTGTCAATAATATATCACCAAAAAAAAAATGACAATGTATAATAAATTTCTGTATATGCAAATAGGTGAAAATGTATATGCAAATAGGTGAAAGAAGAACTGGTTCTTAGATAATAGTGATGAATGCCATCTTGTTGGTTTATATCATAGTCCCATATTTGTGAGCACAATCCAAGATCATGCTCCAATGAAGAAAGGTCAATTTTTCCAGGTTCGGATCTTTGAACTTTTAGACGGTAATCAACAACTGAATTTATAAAGTAATCATCAACTAATTTTTTTGCATTTGGAGTAACATTTTGTTCCCTATGTGTGGGTTGCTTAAGAGATATCCTTTTGAAAAATGTATCAATTGTATTTGGTTGTCCCATAACTACAAATACATATTTTAATCTTTTCGATACCTGAAAAATTTACAATATCCTATAAATTATATTATTGAAATTCATTTCAAATAATAAAAGAAATTAAAGAAGCATGATTTATTTGAGAATAGGAAAATGTCTATAATATGCATATACACCAAAAAATGAACTAGAGTTGTATATACAATAATACAAATGATCAATGTAGAGACGAGCACCAATGAGATTTCTAAATGTATTTCTCGAACGCGATATTCAGAGTCTTAGAGAGGTGCAATTTGGGAATAGTGTTGGGATTGGTGTTAAGCCAATCAGGTTAAGGGATTGGGTTATTTCAAGTTTGGGTATATGGACATAGATGAACACATTATCCAATTGGGATTTTAACTTAACTCGCCCGTATAACTTATATAATACTTTGCATAAAAAAAAAATTTCAAACTCCAGGAGGGGCTATGGCACCCCTCTGCCCCCTATCTCGCTGCTAAATGGAACTATGTTCCCAACACAAACTCGTGAAAAGGAAAACTGAACAAAAAATGAACTCCATAAGAAAGAAGTATTTAAGTATTTTGCATGAAAAAATATTAAAATGTATAATTAGCTTTCTAGTTTCTAGATTCTAGTTTTTTACTATACACTTTGGAATACGGTAAGCGCACCAAAAAAATTTATAACGTACCACTGGTCGAACTTGCATATCAAAGCAAGCTACTCCAACCAGAATCCAATTTTTCTTAGTGGCGAATCGAGTACCCGAATTCGTACCATGACCCTCTACGTACCATGTATTGTGTAACTATGGCAAATATCATTGTTTTGTAGTTTTAGGTTAAAGATTGAGTTTGTTTCATGTCTGTAATCAAACTTTCATGTCCGTAGTCAAACTTGCTATGTGGTTTTGGTTTAATTTAGGTACTAACAAATTTTAGGTGGACATTGTCATATAATTTGCTTTCCAGTAACTCAGTTTTAGATTTTTCTTACGGTAAAGTTCACAAAACCCCCATAAAGTTTGGCCCATTTTGAGATAAATCCAATTTTTTTTTGAAAATTTCACCAACCCCGAAAACTTTTGGGCCATTTAAAACCCCCCATAACGTTAATTTTTTCCCCAACATGCCAGCGGCACCATGGGGGTTTTCTGAAATGTTATGAAATACCCCTGAGGATTTTCTGAAATTAATGTTAAAAGCTGGAGGTTTTCTGAACGTAACGTTGAAAGATTGAGTGTTCTCTGAAAATAATGTTGAAAGTTAGGGGGTATGTTGAAAAGATGGGGGGCTACGCCATTTAGGGAAGTTGAAAACACTTCAAATGTTATGGGGGTTCTATGGACAGCCCCAGAATTTGGGAGTTAAGTGACAATTTAAAATTTTTTGGGGGTTTATCTCAAAATGTGCAGGGGTTAACTTTACCATTTTTCTTTCAGTTATTGTGCTACTTGATTGATTTATTTCTTGCTTTCCTAGTAAAAGTTCTCTACATGGAGGTTATTGTTAATTTTTTCATGTGTTATTTTCACATGGCTGAATAAGCAAGGAAACAATATTTCCATTTATTTCTATTATTTTGTTTGCTTGTGTTTCTGTGCAGTTCTTGACTAGTATCATGTTAAAATTATGCAATCTTGATTTAGTTATCATGATCACTTATTGAGAAAGCAATTTTCAGATACTAGATACTTTGGATGCTGTTCTCGATGTCGGTGGTGTGTATGATCCTGACAGTGATCGCTATGATCATCACCAAAAAGGTTTTACTGAAGTTTTTGGGCATGGATTCAACACCAAGCTAAGCAGCGCCGGACTTGTCTATAAGGTAGCGTGATTGTTCTCTTTATTAAGTCATATGGTTGATGGTTCTTGCTTGTTATGCTGGCTGTATTTGCTGTTAGTTCTGATTGAATCGTTATGATTGGCTGAAAATACTTCTTGGAACTGATAATATCTGGAGGTTATAATTAAGTAAAATTTGACAATGCTTGGTCTGAGTATGATGCTAGGTTTTCAATTTTCTGTGGCAAGAAAGTATCTTGACTATGGTTACAACCATTTTTAATGAGTTTTAACTCGGTAAGAGTACCTCGATGCCGGTGGCGATACAAGCTATATTATGATGTGGCGTAAAGTTATGATCCGCACGTTAAGGAACCATATCGACTTCAGCCTTTTTCAGCTCCCTTTGGTAAATCATTTCTAAGAAAATTAAGTTTCTTGAAACTGTTATAGACACCTGAATTCTAATTTCTTATGACTGAAATTTAGCAATTTGCACATTTTTTGGTTGTAGACTTCTGAATTCACATTTCTTTATGATTGAAATTTTAGCTGTGTACATTAGGCACATTTTTTGTAAAGTTTCCACATTCCATTTAAAAAGGTAACTTTCATTCAAATACTAGATTTATCTCCCATTCTTTATGTTTGAGAAGTGACATGATTTTTTAAAAATATTTTTCTTTAACTCTCTCTTTAGACTTCGTGAGTACTTTCTCCTTCAAATTCCTTTACTAACCTATCGGATCCAATTTGGCATTATTCACAGATATAAAATATCTTTTTGATACACAAAGTAGAAGTGTTTTCTGATGTATAACTGTTCATAACCTGGATGGAGTAGGGTAAGGTGTTGATCCTATTTAAAATAGCAGTGCCATTGGTTACATAGACCGCCATCCAAGAAATCACTTGTAGTATGCATTCTGACACAGTTTACTCGATAAACTTTCTTGTTATCTGCTGTTTCACTTCATGCTACCATTTTCTTGAAGACCAATATACTTTATTTCTTTTCCATGTTCATCATTAGCCCAAGAAATCCTTGTTCATGCACAATTCAAAATTTTTTCCCATGTCTCCCAACCTTGCATATTAAACTGTATTTAATTCACTTGTTACTATCTAACACTTCACAAATGCCTAGGCATCGATATTACAATAGATGAATAGAGCAAAATAGAGACCGGAAAGTTTCACTTGCTAGAGGCAAAATTGACTGCAATTGTTTCCATTTGTGGTAACTTGTTCTATTAAAAAGTATTAAGTGGAGCATGGGGCACTAGATCTCACCATCTTTTGCTCAAAGTTGCCACTGAAAAATGACGAGCTAGATAACACAAATGTGAATAAAGGACGCATACTGTACGCCTTATAATAATTGCTACCATGGGGAAAAAACATGTTATGAATACGAAATTATAACCTTCAACCTTGCAACAACTTCGGAGTTTTGGTGTAGTGGAGTAGAAGGGTCCTTTGAGATGGGTATGAGAGCAACCTGGGTTCAAAATCCCATGGGTCATGAATTTAAAACGATTTTAAGAAAAATATACCATTGGTTAGTCAAGGTTTCGGTCCATTAAATTGCTTTTCATGCTATTGGGTTATGTGAGAGTGTGAAATTATAACCTTCAACCCTCAAGGGAACTTTGGAGTTTTGCGTGGTGGAGGGGTCCTTAGACAAAACAGGATACTTATCAATAGAATTATCCTTATCCTAGTAACATTCATGGCCTTAAACTTAGCATTCAAATATTATCTAGAATCACATATTTCTAATTTTGCAAGATTTATAAATTATAAGCACACACTTCTCGCAAGAGTTGGTAACCTGGTATGTGTCTTACACTGCTCTATATGTGTAGGAGCTTCCCTAAAGCTAGGTAACACGAAAACTTCGTTTTGGGTGCCATATCCGTCTCCGACACCGACTCTCTGTAACATTTCATGGACACTTGTGGTTCAAAGAAAAACCCGATTTCCCGATTACTTATATCCTAAACTAGTTTCTTTGGTAATATCAGGTTCAAAACTAATTGATTTTTAACCCGAAAACTAAAACCCGTTACTTAAATATTTGATAAACGCCTATTGTATTATCCCATGCGGTCAAAACTAAACTTTTTGTTGTTAAATATTATTCTTGGTTTGATTTAACTTGATTCTTAATTGTTATAGATAATAGAAAGAAACATACAAATGTAATTGGTATTTTCGTTCAATACTTGATCATGTGTGTATATTATATGCCGTGTCCCCGTATCCTACATTTTATTAATTTGCCGTGTCCCGCATCTGTATCCATGTCTGTATATGTGTCTGTGTCCATGCTACCTAGCCCTAGAGAGAAGGTAGGAAGAGGAAATAAAAGAAAGAAGAGGATAAGGTGGAGGAAAAAATGGAAAAACAAGATAAAACGAAGAAGTTTGTTGCTGCATGCAAGCAAAGTATAGAACAAGTGCGGGGATAGGCAAACAAAGGAATCAGAGGATTGTGGCAACGTTGGTATTCACATCCACACAAGCCCAAGTTGGTCTATTATCCTCCTCAAGGAGGCACTTTGGTTCTACGCGGCAGGGCCTGAGGCCACTGCTTCTGGACTGTTTTTTACAATATTGAAAATTTAAATTATTGGTTGGCCAGGCCTCAGGAATATACAAAAAATAGACAGTGAAGTAGCAGGAAGGATCACAATTAGGAGGAAAAGCTTTTAGGAAACCCTATGTTAAACCCCCTATTTGCTCTTTCATAATTTCTGAAATTGTCTAATTTCCCAACCAGAAGATTCAAAAGAAAATTGGTGTCCCAAGTTAGGTTTTACTGCATAAGTGTTGGGTCAAGTGACATCAGGTTTCAAATAGAGGGCCTCAATATGGCTCCCCCTGAATATTAAGATGCTATCTAGATCCTATATCACCGAGGACATGGATTTCCTTGTACATGTAATCTGTTCATACATCTTAGGGAAGCATATCTGTTTTTAGATGACATTGCGAGATGACAGACATTCTGCGCAGCACACCTAGTTATGATCTTTCCAATTATATTTCTAAATAATATTTCACTACTTTGGATCATACATCATTCACAGGATTTTTTCATAACATGCTTTTGTACTATTTACTATTAAGGAAACCTTTAGAAAGGATATAACTTGTTGGTAACTGATCATGTCCTTAGATGTTTGCAACAAAGGCACGAATACCTTACCATCTAGTGTTAATGAATGCTATTCAATCATTTTGACAGAAGAGAATATACTACCTAAAAGTTGATATGGATCTGTTTTGTGCTTATTTTCATGGTTATCAGGCTACTGGCAGAGAAACATGTATAGTCCTTGCATGTATATTTACACAAATAGACTTCACATGTACTCGAGTAATTTGGAGTCCTAACATGAGGCTATATTATTTTGCAAGGTTGCGGATAGCGGATAGCGTTGCGTCGCAGCGAGGTACCGCTAAGACTATTTGCGCAAATAGCGGCAAATAGCGCATAGTCAAATAGCGGTCAAATATAAATATATTCAAATAAAAATAATAGAGAATAATATGGAGATGGTGCACTGCTGGAGAGCATTGGAGAGCTATGGAGGTGGTCGAGGTGGTGGATGGAGCTGCGGAGGTGGTCGAGGTGGTGCTGCGGAGAGCTGCTGGAGAGCTGCAGAGGTGGTCGAACACTAGAGAATCGGTGGTGGAGCTCACCGGAGGTGGTGGATGTGGAGTGGAGATAACCGGAGATAGCTTGGGAGCTTCGGAGATGGAGATGGAGATTGGAGATAGCTTGGGGGCTTTGGAAATGAAGCTTGTTGGAGAAGGAGCCCGCCGGAGGAAGAGCTCGCCGGAGGAGATAGCTTGGGACTTAGGAGTTACGGCTAGGGTTTTTTTAGAGGAGAAGGGAGACGGCAAGAGAAAGAGAGGAGATTTGAGAGAGGAAAAGGGTTTAGTTTTAATTGAATTCGGGTTGGGTTCGGGTCGGGTTCGGCTGAAAACCGCCTTTTGAATAGCCTTTTTAAGTGCTAACAGCTAACGGCGCTATTACGCGCTTTTCGCCGCGATTACGAGAAGAAAGCGGTTCGCACGCAATTGACCACCGCTAAGCAGGAAAGCCTAGCGGTTTGAGGGCGCGACCACTATAATTCCCGCTATTGCACCGGTACAGGCGCTGTTTACAACACTTTTATTTTGATAAGTTGTTGAGCTGGTCTAACAGTTGTTTTGTTAGTGGAAGTAAACTTCTAGAAACAATTTATGTTGTAAATATCAAAGTTGTCTGAAAAGTTTCAGTTGTAGGATATATCTTGATACTGACAGAGATATCTTTATTGTGCCGTTGTATTTCCTGACCAATTCCTTCTTAATCTGTTATACTTTTCTCTTTCAAAACATTAATACTGGGACATACATGTGGATGATGATGAACAACTTGCCAAGTCTTATAATCTTTTTTATATTCTTCTAGCATCTTATTTACTATCTTGTTTCCTACTTTTAGCATTACGGTATGGAGATAATTGCTAAGGAGCTTCAACTTGATGAAGGGCACCCGTATGTTCTGCGCCTGTATCTTGCTGTTTACAGAAGCTTTGTTGAGGTATTATTTTAAATCTTGTTAAAGGTCACATTAACTAACTTCCGAATTCTTTTAACGCCTACATTACACATCTTTAATAGCAAGTTGCTTGTTCCCTTTCCTTCTACATTTTCTGCCTCTTCTGGAGACCGCAACTCCTTGATTGCATGTGCTTAAACGGCAAATCAATGATTTTGTTACTCATTAGCTGGCATTTTAGCTTTATGGAAGTTTTTTTCTCTGTTGGCCAGAAATCCAGATTATGCACATCATGTTGACAGCTGATTGTAAATTGAAACCTGAGCATGTGTTTGGCATCTCTCTCTTAAGCTTGTTAATTCCTTAACCAGGATAGAAATGGTCCAGGCAAGTGGGTTAGGTTCCACTAACCAGGTTATTGTGATTTGCGAAGCACAGCCTCAGAAATTTTAGTTGCATCCAAATTCAGTTTATCACTATAATGAAAAAATGCCATGATCCAGAAGTTCTGTTTTGATTGCTTTCGCTCATTAATCATCTAATCTTGGTTAGTGTATGAATATTTACCACCATTGAGGATATCTTCTATTTTCTTTGAGGTCCCTTTGAATCCTACATTTTCTTTCTTAATGGTAGCAAAATGTAATGTTGCAGACTGTTCGTTGACACTTTTGCTTTTCTATAAACCATCTTGTTCTATTGCTGCAACAGTGAATGAGTGCTGCTTTTCATCATTTCTTCTTCTAGTATAAGTGTACAGCATGAAGTAACCTTATTAATCATTCATTTTTCATGCATCATATATGCATTGATGCTTCAATGTTCAAGCACTAACAATTGCAATCTCTCTTTGGCTGGAGAAGAGCCATGCATTTAGCTTCAATAAATAAAAATTTCATGCTTAATGCTTTTTCATGACTGTTATTGCCTGATATATTATATATTCTAGTTATTAAGTACCTAAGGTCTTCAATTAAAATATTTCTCCTGTACAATGCTATTTGGCTGGTCTGGAGATGCGTGATGCTTGATCAGGCACAACAACTTATAACTTTGTGAAGCTATCCATTGAAAATTCTTCTCAAAAATTCTTTGAATCATGTCAGTTCAATCCAGTTGGGTAATCCTGTATATACATGTCACAGTCCCTGACTATTTAACGTAACAATAGTTAGAGAGTATGTGGGGTCAACAAATTTGTCCGAATGCACATGGATTGGTAGAGAAGAATTCAAAGTTGTTAGGAATCAATTGGGCTGTAAAAGTACTGCGTTTGTTGTAATTTTGGTCATTTTGGCTACTGACATTTTATTGCATGCATATCTTGTTTTCTTCAAAATATGTATAAGGAGATTGATTAATCTGGATGGAAGCATGCTGCTCTTAATTGGTGAAAAAATAGCAAATAGGTCAGATCTTCATTTTTTTGTCATAAATCTACTACCTATTGCTATAATGAAATGAACATATTAATCTTTTCTGAAGTTAAAAGTTGAATGTTCTTTTGGGTTGATGCGTCTTAAAACTGTCAACCAAAAAGCTAGAACACCAATAATCGCACTAAGTATAAAAAATTTGTGGTATCCACATAGGCCAGTATAGGACCAATACAAGATTTATCCAAGTGAAATACCCGATGGAGAATTCCGAAGAGTCATGAGCAACCTGGTTTCTGCTTAGAAAAAGTTTACCCCCTTCCTGCTTTAATTGTTCCCATCACTCACTACATCTTGTTCCGCTTTTAGGCGTGGTCTACATTACCCGAACACTTCATTTTGGGTGACGTACCCGTGTTGGACATGTATCAAGCACAGATTCACCATGGACATGCCATGGACACTTGTGGTTGAAAGAAAAACCCGATTTTCCCCATTATTTATAATCCTCAACTAGTTTTTTTGGTATATCGAGTTTAAAAGCAACACTAGAATCTGAAAACCGAAACCATTACTTAAAGATTTGAAAAATACCCATCGTATCCCATACTACCAAATATACACTTAATTTGTTAAATCTTAATTTTTTGTTTGATTTAACTTGATACTTAGATAACAAAAGAAACATACAAATGTGAGTATATTAATTCAATATATGATATGATGTAAATATTATATATATATACATATGTATGTGTCTACGTGTCCCTGTATCCTACCTTTTACGAGTTTGTCATATCCCGTGTCCTTATGTGTCTGTGTTCGCACCCGTGCCCGTATCCGTGCAACCTAGGGTATGGATGAAACATTTGTCCACTCAAACCTTTTGTTCGCAATTGGGGGCTACTAAGTATGAAATTTTTGTTCCACTCGGCTCCTTGAATGCATCCAAGAGTCAAGACTACTCTCCTTGCTTATCACATCCACTTTGGTCACCATCCTTCTATGACTACGCAGAGCTAGGCATAGAATCAAATCGATGTGGTTCAACATTCTTCTTCTGTAGTAGCAGCTTCTATTCTTCATTAGTTCTATCACTACTGGCGAAGAGCAAGGGAATTATATCTGACCCTTCCCTAATAAATCTAATGCAAAGCCTTCTCTTCTTTCTGTTTCAAAGTGTATATATTGGGTTCCTGGTAATTGAACTATTTGTAGATTCTCACTGTTCCTGGAGAGTGCCAATTGGAAATGAAGGATAATGAAACAAACATGCACCTAGTGCAGTTTGAATGATGGACTTTTCCTTTTTCATCAATTCTTAAGAAAATAACTCAAATTCTTCATCATTTTTTCCCTCCTCACTCCTCCAAGCAGGCTTGTACTCCTATGGTTGTGAACGTACCTCCAGTACATTTAATCTTGGACTTTAATTGAGTATCCCCTATTTTTAGCCTGCTATTTCTGATCAGTATGATATATATTTCTTGTAGACTATGTTGCATGGATAGGGGTACAGATACCGGTACGGGTTTGGTACAGTACACTGCAAATTTGTACAAGGTAGGGTGCAGGGACACAACTATATAAATATTTATATGCATATATTATATATTGGAATTAATAATTTACACAAGAGCAAGAATGAGAATTTAAAATTCCTATATCATTTTTATGTTTCTCTTATCATGTGGATTATAAATTTGAAAATCACTAGTTTTAAACTAGACATACAAATGACCCTTCAAAATCATAATTTGGAACTTGACCTATGTCCAATGAGTTTCAAGAAGTGGATGTGAAGTGTATGATGTATGTCTCAAAAATGGATGACAAACATGTGTTGTATAGTTGAGTAACATGCCTGAGTAAATGTATGCATATATGCAAGGAGTGTCCAAGGAGTTTGGTATGGGTACAGGTACATATCGGGTATACGGCTTCAGGGTTCATGCAATTATTGGCAAAATAGTGATTGTAAATGAGGGTTCCAGGACTTTAAACAGTCTTTTCTGTAAGCACTAAAATATTATAAATTTTCATGCTAATTTATTGTTCTGACTAATGAAAAGTAACTTTTCTATCTCTATCAAGTAAAGAGTTAATTGTAAGAAACTATGAAAATGTCTATTATGTCAGTAAACTGAGTAAAGTAATCGGCAAATCTTTTCAAATTCCTTGGGTTTAAATTTTATATAACTTTCGGTTTTCTAGAATACTGATGAAACTTGAAAACAGCCCACTGACGTTTTCTTTAATGTTAATGAATCTGAATTTTTATGGGCAAATCTTCTAAGAAGCATAGTTTTCTATTGATTAATAGATGGGTTGAGACTTGAGAGTAATGTTTACTTGGTTTCCAGTGTGGGCAGTCTTGGATCCTTGGAAAAAGCCTGGAGATTTTTTCCTCATTCTTAACTTTCATGTGCTTCATATTTATTTATGTCTGTTAAAAAAGGGCCCAATTATTAAGTTGCTAGGACATGTTGTTTGAAAATTCCCTTGTTTGGGTTAATCCTCATATCTTTCTTAACTTCAAATTGCTAATGTTAAGTAAATAATTGGATGATGCTTCTTACTTTTAACAGGCCATAGATGCCATTGACAACGGAGTTAATCAGTATGACACAGATCTGCCTCCTAAGTATGTGAATAACACAAATTTGTCTTCAAGAGTCGGGCGTCTTAACTTGGATTGGATGGATCCTGACCAATCATCTGAGAAAGAAAATGCAGCCTTTGAGAAAGCAATGGTTCTTGCCGGCAGTGAATTTTTGGAGGTTGTATTTTTATTTATTGTTGCAGTGCCACACTAAAGATATTAAATTCATCTTCCCTGCAATTTTGTTCTAATTTACCCATTCGGTGAAAAAGTTTCAGCTGCATAGTCTTCACACAACAGAACTATCCGAGGATAATTTGTCTGAATAATTACAAATGACATTTTTTTATTGTTCAAATCAGAATGTTCGCTATTATGTCAAGTCATGGTTACCTGCACGATCCATTGTTATGGAAAGTCTTGAAGCAAGAGGAGACGTTGATCCTAGTGGAGAAATCATGGTTTTGAACAAGTTTTGCCCTGTAAGTTTAACTTAGTCTCAAAGTTCCTGTGTTCTTTAGTTTTATCAATAGCTTGAAAAGGTTCCTGTATTCTTAGTTTTACCAATAGCTAGCTTCCTCTCCTTTTGAACTGCTTCTTTATGCATCCATAAATCTAACTTTTATTTGTCATTTACGAATTTCTGGTTCAGAATTTAGATATTTGATTTTCACCATCTGAGAGTTGGTGCTCATTGTCTAACACATAAATTTATGGATTGTCGTTGTTTAAGATCCTTATTTTTACGAATAGCTGTTTCTCCTCCTTTTGACTGCATCTTTACACATCCATATATCTGATTCCATTTGTCACCGAGTTATTTCTGGTTCAGAATTTATAAATTTTATTTTCACTCTTCAAAATTGTTGCTCATATTGGCTAAAATGTAAAAATTAAATTAATGCTCCGTTGATGTATTGTCGTGGTTTAAGATCTGTTTGCACAGTCATTTAGCTGTAATAAGCTAGAATATTACTGTTCCTAAAAAAAGAAAAAAAGGAAAAAAATATGGAATATTATTGAGTGATAATTTCTCTTTAAAGTTTAATTTGCAGCTCTTTAAATATAGCCAGGGTGTTGTATTCCATCATTGTTCACTAGCTTTTTAAGCATAATCAGGGCATTTTAATCCATCATTGTTCACTAGAAATATATTCTCGAAATATTCTGGACTCTCTGTTGCTGTATCCATAGCTCATGTCCAGACATCCTATAAATTGCCACGTTCTTTTATCTTATACATGATCACAGCTATTTGGAATATTTCCTTCTGACATGATATCTGTAGTCTCGATTGTGGTTTCTGAATGAACCCTTCTGATAGGATATGCGAAGTCCTGATTGTGGGGTTTGGTTCTTTTTGACAGACATGTAAAGGTCTCTACTGTGGGTTTCAGAATGCTCTTGTCTGATGGGGGGTGAAGTCTCTATTATGGGTTTCAGAATGCTTCCTTCTGATAGGATATGTGAAATTGGGTAACCATTAATCAAGGATCCCATTGACAGAAAGTTGCAACTGCACTTTAACCTCTCTTTCAGTTTATGTTGATTACAGATGTGACTTACACTCATTTATGCGTAGATCGTAGTTTCAATTAAAGGTCTATTTGCAACTTCAAATTCAACCACAATTATTAGCTGCAGTAAAGAAAACAGCTTCAGTTGCTCTTTACTTGCATGCTATTAAAGAACCGAATAAGTTGATTTGGATCTGGTATAAGATCATATAACCAAGCATGTAGCGAATAAACCTTAGTCAACTTTTTCTGGTCTTCCTGTTGTGGTGGGCTATTGTAGCAGTTAATGACGCAATGAGGCTTTGTCACCATGTGACATTGGCAATGTTTCAAAAAGCATGCGCCTAGCCCGACTGGCTAGCGCCTAGCGCATAGGCGGTACCTAGGCTACCCACTTATGTTTCGGAAGCGCCTAGGGGAATGTGAACTGTTTACATGGAATGCATCCTTTAGGCCTTCATCGTAATTTTCTCCGTTGCAACTTCCACATCCTCCGACCTCTCCAAACTCCTCTAGGCTTTAACTATGAACTCATTTTCTACCTCCTGCGAGCTTTAGCAAACATCCTCCACCACCACTTAAACGAAGAAAGAAATCCCTCTAGGCGCCGGTACGCCATCTAAGCTTTTTATAACATTGGTATTTACTATCAATTATTGTAATTTAAAAATAAAAATTAGGAAAACGGCCTAGGCAGCCTAGGCTACCGCCTAGTTGCCTAGGCACTAGGCGCCAAACTGCCTAACGCTTCCTGTAATCTTGGGCATTGGCATGCTTCTTACGTAGGGTATCTACGAAACTGAAAAAAAATTCTATATGATATTTATAAGATAGATATTGCTCCATGGAAGAGAAACTTGAGCAATTAAGAAAGATGTTAGTAAATTCAGAATAGAAGATTCTCGTAACAAATTAGAGTCGAAGACTACGATTCTCTTCTTCAAAGAGTTCCCTTTGTGGAAAATTTCCCCTTGCATGAGGGCTTTTTTCTTCCTCATAGGAGCTTCTTTGGGTTCCTTCCATTTGCAGTCTTCTTCTTCCTCACGATGCATGTGCATGGGAGTGCTCTCAAAAAGGCAAAAAAAAGAAGAAAAAATGAAAAAAAGGAAAAAAGGAAAAAAAGAAATTGTTTCAAATAGAAGTGTCATGAAAAGGTTTGACATATATGACTTGCCACCACCTATACACCCATTCCCAAATCCCACTTTCACGTTAAAGAGGTAGTTGGAAAGTGTGATGAAGACATGCCGCCACACTAGCCACTTCAGTCCTTAACTGCTTTACGCTAACTTGTCTGAGACAGTGAACTCTTAAAGGAGCTTGATTTGAGAGTTGCTTACTTGATTTGTTACCCAAGTGGAGTTTCAGAGTTTTATTGCGGGCAATGTGGTAGGTTGAGAAGTTAAAGGTTTCGGCTGGAGCAATAGTATATTTCATCAGATTTGGAGCAAAGAAATGTAGTTGCAATATGCTGACTAGTAATTCCTAGAGTGTCTGGGATGTGCAATCTTAATATGAATATACAAGAGTGTTGTTTTGCCAACTTCATCCTTTTAGCAATATATTTTTGTAGTTTAGAGAGAAAAAGAATAATCTCTTTTTTTATTAATTGAATAATCAGAATACAATGTATATTTATAGTACAATGCCTAACTAATTCTAGTAAACAGATCCCTAGATTACAGTAAAGCCTAACTAATTCTAGTAAACAGATCCCTAGATTACAGTAAATTAGAAATATAATTCTGTACATAAGCTTCCTAGAAAATAAGAACTAACTACCTAATATTATTCGACACCCCCCCTCAAGTTGGTTTGTAAATATCGAGCAAACCCAACTTGCTAACAAGTGACTCAAAAGTTGGCTTGAAGAGCCCCTTAGTTAGAACATCTGTTGTTTGTTCCGTTGTTGGAAGAAACAGTATGCAAACTGCACCATTCTCAATCTTCTCTTTGATGAAGTGTCTGTCGATCTCCACATGTTTGGTTCGGTCATGCTGCACAGGATTGTTTGCTATGCTTATTGTAGCCTTGTTGTCACAGTACAATTTCATAGGACCGTCCATAGGTAGTTTAAGTTCTTCCAAGATCCTTTTCAGCCAAATCAGTTCACAAATGCCACTTGTGATGACTCTAAATTCAGCTTCTGCACTACTTCTTGCAACAACGTTTTGTTTTTTACTCCGCCATGTAACTAAATTACCCAAAACATATGTGCAATATCCTGTTGTAGACCTTCCGTCAGTAACCGAACCAGTCCAATCAGCGTCGGTGTAGGCCTCAATTCCCTTGTACTCCTTTCTTTCAAAGAATAATCCTTTTCTTGGAGTACCTTTAAGATACCTAAGAATTCTGTATGCTGCTTCAAGGTGTTCTTTCTTTGGTGAGTGCATAAATTGACTAACCAAACTCATCGCAAATGCAATATCTGGGCGAGTATGAGACAAGTAGATGAGCTTTCCAACTAATCTTTGATACCTGTCTATGTCCACTGGAATACCTGAACTGCTATCACCCAATTTGAGGTTAGGATCAACTGGAGTATCTACTGGTTTGCATCCTGACATTCCTGAATCCTTCAAGAGATCCAAAATATACTTCTGTTGACTCACAATCAATCCCTTCTTTGATCTTGCTACCTCCATGCCCAAAAAATACTTAAGAGTTCCAAGATCCTTAATTTTAAATTCCTTGGTGAGATTCTTCTTCAACTTGTCAATTTCATCATAGTCATCACCAGTCAAAATTATGTCATCAACATAAACTATTAGTATCACAATCTTCTCCCTACCCGTTCTCTTAAAAAATATGGTGTGATCGGATTGCCCTTGTAAGTAGCCTTGTTTTTTTACAGACCCTGCAAATTTGTCAAACCAAGCCTTTGGTGATTGTTTAAGTCCATATAAGAATTTTTTTTAGCTTGTAGACCTTAGTTCCAAACCGTGCTTCAAAGCCTGGTGGTGGCACCATATAAACTTCTTCCTCCAACTCTCTATTGAGAAATGCATTCTTGACATCTAGTTGTTGAAGAGGTCAATTGAGGTTGATTGCAACAGACAACAAAACTCGAACTGTATTTAACTTGGCTACTAGAGCGAATGTCTCCATATAGTCAATTCCATAGGTTTGAGTGAAACCCTATGCAACCAGTCTTGCCTTATACCTCTCAAGAGATCCATTTGAGTGATATTTCACAGCAAATATCCATCTGCACCCAACAGTTTTCTTTCCCCGAGGTAGATCAATCATCTCCCAAGTTCCATTCTTCTCCAAGGTTCTCATTTCCTCCAAAACTGCCTCCTTTCATTCAGGGACCTGAAGAGCATCTTGAACAGACTTCGGAATCTCAACATGAGTTAGTTTAGTAAGAAAACAAGAGAAGGATGGAGAGACATTGGAGTGTGAGACAAAATTAGAGATAGGGTGTTTAGTAGTGCAGAATATAACTCCTTTTCTGTGGGCAAATGGAATAAGTAGATCAGAATTAGAAGTTTCAAGGGCTGATTGAAGTTCACCTGATATTACTAGTTCTGGCCGTGGAGAGGTTGTTTGGCAATGCTGAGAAACGTCAGTTTTCCTGTTTTGGGCAGGATATTTTCTTGAATAAAATTTTAAATTTCCTGCTGATTGTTTACCTTTTGCAGAAAGGGTAGAATTTCCAATATTCACATCTTTAATTTTTGAAATATCAGTTTCTGACTCAGCAATAACATTTTGATTTTTCTCATTTAAATTTGAAGTTGGCTCCGGATTTTGTGAATTTAAATTCAAATCTGTTTTAGCTAAAGTATCAACTAATAAATTCGAATTTTGTTGATTATTCAAATTTGAAATCAAATCTTTTTGAACTACATTTTCAGCCAACAAATCCGAATCTTTTTGAACCACATTTTCAGCCAACAAATCCGGACTTATAAGATTTAATTCATTTGAAAAAATATCAGAATTATCTTCTAAAGAATCCGGACTACTTAAAAAATCAAGGTCTGAAACAGTCACCGAATCGTCTTTCCTAGTATCCATATTTGAAATCTCCCCCTGAAGATGAGGGACAAAAAACTATTTGTTTTCAAAAAATAAAACAGCCTAGTGACAAAATATTTTTTAGGTGAAGGAACAAAACATTTGAACCCCTTTCGTGAAGGAAGTTGAAAAATCCACGAAAAATCCACCAAAAAATCCTTTATGTGCCCGAGTATCCAGTTTACTTTCTTTGTTTATCTGAATTGTGCACAAAGACTGCAAACCAAAAATTTTTTAATGGTAATTTGAAAATTGTTTGGAACTCGGATTTGACTCTTGAAAAATCTAGATCAGAGTTTTGAATTTTAAAATTCTTGAAATTTATCAAGAAAACAACATGTAAAAGAACATCTCCCCAAAATTGTTTTGGAACATTAGCAGTAAACAGTAAAACACGTGTAATTTCTAAGATGTGTTTATTTTTTCGCTCAGCAACACCATTTTGCTGAGGTGTATCAAAATACGAGCTTTGCTATATAATTCCTTTTTTCAAGAAAAATTATCCTAAATTTTTTGTGAAATACTCTCTTCCATTGTCACTTCTTAAAGTTTTTATTTTTTTATTAAATTGTGTTTCCACCATAGTGATTTAAAAAAAAAAATATCTCCAACTTCCGATTTTTCTTTCATTAAATAAACCCAACTTACTCGAGAATGATCATCAATAAAGGACAAAAACCAACGTTTTTCAGAATGGGTTGGAATCTTATAAGGACCCCAAATGTCACTATGAATTAATTGAAATGGTTTTGAATGTTGATATGGACGTGAAGAAAAAGAAGAACGATGTTGTTTTGCTATAACACAAATTTCACAACTAAACGAGGAAGGATCTTTATTCAAAAATAAATTTGGAAACAAACGTTTGAGATAATGAAAACTTGGATGTCCTAACCTATAATGTCATAGCATGACATCATTATTACTGAAATTTGAAACAGAATCAAAACAGGAATTTTTAACAATTTTATTCGAACAGTTTCCATCCTCAAAAAAGTACAGACCACTATGTTGTCTAGCATTGCCAATCATCTTTCCCGAGACTAAATCCTAAAACTCATAGTGGGATAGAAAGAAATTAGCCTTGCATTTTAATTCTCTTGTTATCTGACTAGCAGATAACAAATTACATGAAAGGTTAGGAACATGAAGAACATTTTTAAGCATAAGAGATGAAGAAATTCGTATGGATCCCTGTCCAGCAATGGCTGAAAAAGAGCCATCCGCAATCTTAATTTTCTTATTTCCTACCGCAGGAGAATATTTGAGAAATAAATGAGGAATTACTGGACATGTGATCTGTAGCTCCTGAATTTATTATCCAAGGATCACAAAAAGATTTGACAGAATAAGCTTTTGGACAAGGATTACCTTGATGGGCTAAAGAACAAGAAGAGGAATCAGAAGTCTGTTCAGATTGTAGAAGTTTGCATAAATTTGCAATCTGGTCCTTCATGGAAGAGGTAATTTAAGAGTAGATGATTGTTCTTGAGGTTGAACAACCATTAAGGAGTGTGCTCGGCTATCAGACTTCTTTTTCCAATTTGTTGGTTTGTCATGAATTTTCCAGCAATTTTCCTTCCTATGCCACGACTTCTTGCAATGCTCTCAAATTTTTTGTTCACCTTCAGAAGATCTGGTCACCAAGGCTGAATTTGTAGGTTCCACAATTTCAGGGCTGGAAACAGAATTGTTCATTACTCTCCTCTTGTCTTCTTCCTGGCGAATTGCAGAGGACTTCCCTAATGGAAGGTAGAGGTGTTTTGCCTAGAAGACGCCCCTTAATCTCATCAAATTCATGGTTAATTCCTGCCAAAAACATAAAGACACAGTCATTCTCCTCTCTCAAGCGAAATCTAGCCAAATCCCAAGGGTTCTCTCACTGGTCATTATAGCACAGATCTAATTCTTGCCACATTGAAAGCATCTCATTGTAGTATGATGTTGCATCCTTATCACCCTGCTTGGACAGCCACAATTTTTTTTTAATTCGAAGATTTGAGAAGAACTATGTAAATCTGAATAGGTCTCTCTAAGAGCTTCCCATATTTCCTTGGCTTCCATGAACATATACGGACGACGAATGAACTCCATTGAATTGAGTAGCCATGCCGTGATCAACAAGTTATCTGAACGCCAACGATGAAAAGCCGGATCCTTCTCCTCCGGTGGTTTTTCCTCTCATGTCAAGAAACCTAGTTTACCCCTGCCATTATGGCTAGTTTCACGGACTGGGCCCATTCAAGAAATTTTTTGCCATTTAAATGAACAACAGTAATTTGGAGAGAAGTGTGGCTTCCTATCTCTAGATTGGTTTGAACATGACTATGTGTATTTTTAGCAATAGGTAGGCTAGTAACATCAGAAGAAGAAGACATTGTTCAGAGACGATTAGGAGGAAAAAAATGGTTAGACCAGAAAGGAAAGGGTATGGAAAAACACGTAAGAGAAGGAAAGGTTATTCGGAAAGATTCTGAATGAACAATGAAGGAAAGATGTCTCTCAAATCTCTAGGTAAAAAAAACTTAAAGCTCTGATACCATGTAGTTTAGAGAGAAAAAGAATAATCTTTTTTTATTAATTGAATAATCGAAATACAATGTATTATTATAATACAGAGCCTAACTAATTCTAGTAAACAGATCCCTAGATTACAGTAAATCCTAACTAATTCTAGTAAACAAATCCCTAGATTACAGTAAATTAGAAATTTAATTCTGTACATAAGCTTCCTAGAAAATAGGAACTAACTACCTAATATTATTCGACAATTTCTCCACGACATCAACATTTTCTCCCTACAGTCATTTCATTTTTCTTGTGAAACACAATTTGAGGAGTGTGATAAAATTTCCTTAAGCTATTTACATTATTGATATAATTTGCATAGCATATCAGTTGAAGAAGTAAAGACAATACACTTGACAAAGTACTAATCTAACACTACCCCCCTTGGGAATAACCAACACTGTACACTAAAAGGTATTTATTAAGAAAAGTCTTTCAGATTGGACACTTGCAAAATTTTTAATATAATTTATCTGAAGAGGTGTTTATTCTGGAAATCTTTCGAATAAAAGACTACCAACATGTAGTTTTAATGTATTATGAGCAATATATGACTCATGGCCAAAAGTTAAATGTTTGTTACCTTTATAATTTAACGATCTAATTTGGTTGAATATATTTCCACAGTGGAAGCTTCATTTGTTTGAGCTTGAAGAGGAGTTGAAGGTAGATCCTCTGATCAAATATGTTCTCTATGAGGTAGGTTTTTCTTTTTCCTGCATTTCTTTCGGATTATCTTGCTTTGCTTTCCATGAAAACTCCAATTACTAAGTTTGTCTGGGAAAGGCTTCTTTTCTTTTTCTTCTTAGAACAAGAGTCCTGCCCAGGTGACACAAAATAGTTAAAGATGATTCTGGTATTTGGAGCTTAGTTCCGAATTAAATTTCTAGCTCACTAGTCACTACACTGACACAAATATATTTTGTTTAAATCTTATGACCATGAAAAGTAATTAAGACCTTGAACAGTGTCTTGCTGTTCTACATACAATAATTGTCAATACATCTTGGTGAAAGCCAAATGGTTACACCCCTCACCTGTGGGGCAATAATGGTTCTATCA
Organism: Asparagus kiusianus; assembly: GCA_022839385.1. NCBI lineage: Eukaryota > Viridiplantae > Streptophyta > Magnoliopsida > Asparagales > Asparagaceae > Asparagus > Asparagus kiusianus. Next base: position 28,784 of record BQKN01062126.1, read on the forward strand.
ATATAAATATATAGAAGGTATATATAATGATTGAGGGAAGGCAGGAGGGAATGTTTAGAGTAAATGATAGCCCATTCGCATTGCATTTCCACTTTGATCATTATATTCTATCAAATTTAGAGTGTCTAGAGGGGTGGGGGGGGGGGGGGGGGTGCATTCAATTTTTTTGGCATTCATCAGCTGACCAAAGAAACGAGTAGTTGAAAAAACTGAGAATCCAAATTGAAACGCTATTCACCCCCCTGCGCCTCTCCATGCTTGTCTTTAACCTGTCTAACCATAGGAGTCTAAGTGGAGAAAGTGGATTTGCAACTTAAAAGAAAAAAAAATGGTCAACCATGTATCTGTCGCATTCATGTTCGTGTGCCTATGGGTGCGTGTTTGTGACTTTGATGTGGAATTTTTTTCCCGTAAAACATGAAGGTAAAAAATAAATTGAAGTATATGGTACAACACATATCAAGTTTGCAAACTAGTCTCGTTTAAAATATTATATACAGCTTTATGGAAAATGGTGATTCTAATCCTGCTTCCTTCGATATCTATGTATTTGTTATTTTTCTCTCCATAAATTACAATCAGACATGTTCAACTTCAATATCCAATGCTGAAGAAGACATAGAAAATAATTACTTTTTTAAGGTTTGATTATATAATTATAGGAAGATAGAAGCAAAAATTGGTTAGTGCAAGCAGTTGCAATATCACTGGATAAATTTGAGAGCCGACAACCTCTCCCATTGCCTTGGAGGGGCTTGAAAGATGAAGATCTTTCAAAATAGTCTGGTATTCCTGGATGTGTATTTGCTGACATGAGCGGATACATCGGTGTAAATCAAACTTACGATGGAGCCTTAGCCATGGCTAGAGCTGGTATCGGATGTTAATGCTGCTGAACCTCAGAAGTATGTTTTCCTGTTTGTTCTGAGTGCAAATTGGAGGAGCTTTGTATAAAAATACATGTCTTCACTACAAAGGAATGCAGTTCTGCTGCTAGCAAAGCAATTGAAGCATCCTTCTGTCTAAATGTTGGTTTTGTGCAACAATAATATTGTAATTCTGTGCAACTTTCACTATTATTTAGACATAAAAGTCACGTGCTTGTAATTACATTTAACTATTAAGCAAATGGTGCATTATTTTGGAGTAAAACTTCAGCGTTGTAACATGCCTATGTCAAGAGACAAATAATATTTCTAAGTTGGGCTATTTTATATATATACCACTTAAATTATGCATATTTGCAAACCTATCCTCCAAATCTTAATATCTGGCAAGCTATCCCCCATCATCAACTGTGGAAAAAATATCTCCTAATCCACTGATCACTAACTTCGTTGGATATTGTGCGTAAAAATTATAATTTTTTTCTTTGATATTTTTTATATTGCAATTACAAATTAATCTATCAAGTTGATGGCGATTTGTGTGTTATTTTATTTTCAAATTTGATGATTTGGGAGGTAGTTTTGTAAAAACTGAGAATTAGGGGATAGTTTAGCAAATACATGTGATTTAAGGGGTATATATACAAAAAACCCTTAGAAGTTTATCAAGCTAATGTATAAAACACAAAGCTCACAAGTAATTAGAGTACGATGTGATAGATCTATGTTATGCCTCCAGTGACTTTAGTTCCTTTTCGGTGGGTATGCGTGATATTAAATGGTTTATATAGATTAAGGTAAAGGCTCAAGTGTAGCATTAGCTAGTTGATTTTGACAGTGGTTCGAGCAAAACAACACGCTATACTCAGTGGATCCTATGACTTACACCGCGCTTGTTTGCTTAGGTTGTTACAAATAGTAGCACAGCAGTTTGCTAGCCGAAAATGTGGAGCTAAGTGATGTGGGGGGCTAAGTACTATACCGTGTGAGTGCTGTGGGAGCCACCTCTAGAGTTCACGTCACCTGGCGGTGATACTGGGATGTGTCAATTTTCATGTCGTGATGAGGACGTCACGTATTTAAGGTGGGATGATTGTCATGCCCCAAGTGACTTTAGTCCAACATTCGTGGGTATGTGGGAGATTAAATGGTTTATATAGATAAAATCAAAGACTCAAGTGTAGCATTGGTTAGTCGATTTTGGTGGTGATTCGAGCCAGACAACACACTATACTTAGTGGGTTCCACGGCTTATAACGCGCCAACAGGCTCATGGGCTTGGGGTGTGACATTTTAGAGTATGCAACCTAGTTTCATTAAAAGAGTTGTATTAGATATTTGTTAGCATATTTGATACTAGTCCTGCTCCCATGTATATCTATGTGTATATTATTGTTCTATCCATTATGCACAGTGAGCCACATAGACATGTTCAATGCAGCAGAAGCCCCCCCCCCC
>BQKN01062127.1:7886-26015 GCA_022839385.1 Asparagus kiusianus
AGAGAGAGAGAGAGAGAGAGAGAGAGAGAGAGAGAGAGAGAGAGAGAATATACATATATATATAGAGAGAGAGACCTGCGACTATCATATTCCTCATCTGGTGGCTCTAAAGCAAGAGCAGAATCCCAAAACTTCTGCATCATTGTGTTTGCCATGTCATTTACAGCTCCTTGACCTCCTTCAACCTTCAGAAGCAACTCAATGAATTAATCACATGAACACATAAACATAACAATTACAATAGATGTCAAAAGTTTATAGCTAGTTCTAGAATAAGCTGCCATTTCAGGCTACTACCCAAAAAAGAAGAAGAAGAAGAAGAAGAAGAGAAGAGAAAAAGAAACATGCACACGTCCGGTTTTGCACTTAAACTTGTTTTCCATGAATTGCTTAATTCTACTCAAGAAAACTTCTCCACTAATATATCGATAAAAGACCAGAATAAAGGAAAAAATATCCATTGTCACATTTAAACATGTACATATTATCCATATGAGGATGAACAAGGACATAATGCAAGACCTTAATTGTACCCTTTCTGACGAAAACTACCCCCACCCCACCCCATTCTTCACCCTCATGTCATGTTGAGTCCAAACTCATTCCTTAGAGAGCCCAATTTATGTTCTCCACTTGTCCCAAACTCAAAAATGAAATTTGGCAAAAAATTTATTTTCTCTTCACTTTTGTATGTTAACGTTTGTCAAAGGTCCCCGCCATTGCACCAAAACTCCGAAGTCATGGTGATGGTTAAGGATTAAAGTTCTATATTCTAACAAGGCTCGTAGATTGAGCGTCATTTTTATTGCCTGAAACCTAGATTTGTGCAATGGTATCATTTTCTTTACAAACTCACTTTTAAAGGTGCACCTGGTAGGATATGAACTTGTGAAACCATGGCAAAGGTCTGTCATTGCACAAAAACTTCAAAGTTATGGTGAGGGTTAAAGGTCATAGTTTTATATTCTATTATTGGGTAATAGTAGATGGTTTTAATAGCAGTTGGCTTTAGTTTTGCAATGAAGGAGATGTCAATTTCGAGGAGTTTCACATCATCTAGGCAATCAAGCTTCATGAGTGTCCTTCATGTTGTCCACTTCACTTACATCAAGCTTCATGATGTAAGTGAAGGATGTTCTCATGTCGTAAGTGAAGGATGTTCTCATGTCCTTCATGTTGTCCACTTCAACTGGACAAAGGAGAATGGTTGTAGGAGGTTTTCATCATGCCCATTATTGGGTGCAAGTTTTTCTTGTGGAAAGACATACGTTCTCCTGAAGAGAATGAGAAGCTGAAGAAGCAACACAAAGGACACATGAATGTTAAGGAAAATTAAGAGAAAGGGAATACAAAAAAGACATTGTTATAGAAAAGAAGCTAGGCTAAAAGAAAGAGAAGGAATTGTATTTCAGTCTTTTAAGGGTCTTTGTGTTAACAAAACACAGATTAAAGTTAACATACTTTGGGTTATCAAACTGTCAAATTAAACCTTCAAGTAGCAAAGTTAAAAATGGTGAAATTTTGGGTATTGAAGTACAAATATGTCTTCAAACAATAATAGAACATTTTCTTCATAATTATGTCCTTTTGTTATACTTTTTGTATTATGATTATGGGACTAATTTTTGATGCGCAAATTTTTTTCAGTTTGCCATGAAATTGGTGAGTATTGCGGGATGAAGAAATTTAGTTTTTAGTTTATACTTTTCTCAAAACTAACAAAATTAGTATTCTGCTATAATACCCTAAAAGATTGTTTAATTGAGGGCATATTATTGTTACGGAATATGAACGAATACTTTTATTTGTGTTGCTCTTTTGATAGTTGATTCTGGAGTTCATGCCCAATCCAGACTCGGAATGATATATTTTTACGTAAATAAATTATTTTAAGGATTGAATTTTGTCATGGGGGTTAGTCAATTGAAACTCAAAATTGGTACTAGGATAATTTGTGAAATAAAATTTTTAGGTGTTAAGTCAAATGGAACTAGAATTGGGATATTCGTGTGATAGAAGTTTAAGGTCTTAGTCGAATAGAACTAGAATGAGGGTATTTTTTTATTTTGTCAAGTAGAATTCTACAAGAAAGAACTGGGATAATTGTTAAAAATATCCCACTAATTGTTCTACCTATACACATAGCCAACAGTTCACCTCCCTCCAATATTCCACAGTTTAGCATAGAATCAATTAGGGAAAAGAACTGTTTTTTTTCCTCCGAAGAATGTCGCCTCACCTCCTCTCGTAGGTATTGTCTCTCTCTCTTATCATAATTTTTTCATGTAATTTGATTTTAAACTTAATACGAAATTAAGTATCATGCACATATAATTTATAATTATTCATATAAATCTATACTAGGGTTCAAAGGAATTATATGCAACTTCTTAATTTAGATCGTTCTACATGGATCTAAACTAAGGTTCAAGGGATCATATATACCTAAATTTAAATCATTCTATGTGGAGAAACCTAATTATATATACTACCCTAACTACATGCAATTCATATGCAAGGGATTCTGGGTAATATTTTTCATAAGTAATTAATGTTTTTTGTATTTTTTCCATATGTCATGCGTTCTCTAAATTTAGTTCTAAACATGATACTCTAGTATTAAAATCATTTCTATTGAGTATGAAAACTTTTGTATTTTGATAATGGTGAAAGTGACTGGTCAATATAGTCACCATATTAGGTCTGGCTATACGTAGCTATGGTGTAATCTACATGATTTTCGAGTTCAAACTGATTTTTGATTTGTAATTTGAACTAATGGGTTGCTTTAAATCTCAAAAGTTGCATTGTTCGATTAAAGGATTGCATATTTGACCTCAAATTTTAGTAATGAAGAATAGAAAATTAGAAACCAAAAATCAACCTTGCATATGTTTACACTCACGAGATGGAATACTAATGTGTTTTTCATGAGATGCACGAATGTTTTAATCTAATTATATATTATATATGTGTTTTTATGTTAGATGCATGTGCATTTTTATCCAATTACATATTTGGGATTTGAAAAGTTTATTTTTCAGTTTGTTATAGGATGGACATATGTTCACAGAGTCAAGATCCAGAAGAAATACCTCAAGATGTGGGGAGGAGTGCTTGAAAAATCAAGGTTGGATTATATTATATGGATTCAAGCAAATGCTAAAAAAATTACTTAAATTGTTAGCGGAGGAAGTTAAGAACATAAATTAGCAAGCAAATGGAGTTTCAAAAAAAACATGTGATTCTAGATGCTCTCACTAGTTAAGATTTGAAAAATGTTTTAGATATAATCATGTAATTAACAAGCAATGGAAGGGAAAGATTGAACCCTTGGAGATCTTGATGAAGAATAACTTTAGTTTTAGTTAGGACCCTAACACGCAAAGTTTTACATGTCCTGAATGATGTGTTGAATGCTATCTTAGAGGTCGGTTTAGTCATGCTATTTTCATATAATCTTAACTATAAATATTATACTAACCATTTATGTATATAATGTTATAGGCCCGTCCAACTACTGCAAATCTCATGGCTAAACTGTTTGAGGATTTTGAGGACATATACATGGGATATGGTGAGCATGCATCTTCTAGCAAAAAAGCTATAGGGTTAGGTCCTCAGGTGTGGATGAAGCACGCTCGGATGATGTGCTTGGGCAAGATATGCTTGGTGCCGATATTGATGTGGTATAACTCATAGTTTTTATTCAAGTCTTATAAAACCATTACCTTCTAATTATCTTCTTGTGATATTCTTGTGATATGTAAATGACTTTTGGGATATCAAGCTCACCTCCTTTTTGGAAAACATTTTTGCATTATTGAGAGGCTTGCAGGTAGCATGGAGCTAGCATGGAGCGGTCTAATCATCAGTAACATAAAGTAATATGAATCTTAGTTTCTAATTCTTTCGATCTTACGAATTTTAAATTCTACCAAAAGATCCAATAACTATGAATTTTAAATTCTACCAAGAGCTCCAATAAAGTTTGTTTCTAGATTAGACGTGTATGGATGCGGGTTTGAGACACAATAAATTTACAATATATTGATTTTGTTCATTCATTCATATGTTATGAAAACTAGAATTCCTGTAACATTTCTACTCATTTATTAAGTAGATTATAAATTGGAAATCCACTCATTTTTGAACTAGATACCAAAACGACCCTTTTAAATCATACTTCTAGACTAGTTATTGGCTAAAACGAACCTCATCCCTGTCAAACGGGTTGTAGAAATTGGACGTGAAGTGTAAGATATGCGTCTAAGAAGTGTCTGACAAGTGTTTCAAACTAAAACATGTATTACATCATGGATACACATCTGAATAATTGTATGCATATTTCAGGAGTATCCTAGGAGTGTTGGAGTCTGACACGTAACGGACATACTTGCGGGAGACCAGATGAGGTGTCGAGGTAACTTAGGTCTGTGTAGCTAATATCTTATTATTGTTTTGTTATTATGGATAAGGTGAGGACTTACAAACTTGTTGCTCTATGGCAATTTGATTGTAGATATCAATAAGATATACAAAGAATTCTTCATCATGTAACCTTGATTTCTGCTCCATTAAGTTAATAAATTGTTTGGTGGTATTTGTCTTCTGTTAATAATTGTCCGAAAGATCGACATTTTATTCCTCTCTTACCGCTTAGTTATCAAATTCAATAACATATGATAGAGGACATGTAAAACTCAATAACCCTCTAAAGATTATGAGACCAAATTCTATATAACATTTACAACCCAAAAAAAATTCAGATTAGAATAATAAAATTCACAAACCAAGACAAACATATTTAGTTCTTACCATGGAAATGGCAGCGTGACTTATTTGTAGGACATCCAAGCAAGCAGTAATTTGCCCCTCTGTAAGAGACCTTTGTCTTAGACAAGTGAATACAAAGGGATCTCTCTCTAAGGCCTTAACTATAAAAAGAATAATTTCTTACCCCCATCTACAATAGGAAGATGTAAGAATTTTCCATCATGCATGATATGCAGTGCATCAAGTATTGTTGTCTCCAATGTGGCGCATTCAGGATTTGCAGTCATTACCTTGACAATCAGCACAAATTGAATTAAAAATGCATGCCAAAAAGGATGTTTGTTTTAAGTTAATCAATTCAAAATATTAAATGTAAAGTGTTCAACAAAATTAGCATAGCGTTAACTTTTTATGGTTCACAAACTAGTAGCAAGTTTGGGTAGCTACTTAACATGGTAATTAATTGGACGACAATGTGCTACAACGGGAAAATGCTACAGAACAACTGTTTTATCCTTATAAACCTGAGTCCATGGATGGTCAGTAATGAAATGTTAAGTTAAATATAAGAGAAAGGTAAAGCATCACATTCATAGAAAAATATTTTATTGCTTGCAATGAATAGAAAAAACATGCAGAGCATCAGTGTGTAGTATTGTTCATAACCCTAGTTGACAATACCATTGAAATGATTAATACAAGCACGTACTAGCAAGTTATGTATATTAAAGTGTTTCAAATAAGGTGAGTCATGCTAGTCTCCATGTAAAACAGTACCTTGCACCGACACATATGCCGACTCGGACATACCACAGCAGCACACGATAAATTCTTAAAAAGATGCATAACATGTGTCTAACACTTGTTGTACACAATAGAGCTTAATATGATAGAAATATTCATACTAGATAGAGCCATGATGAGTGATTCATATAGTGTCCCACTTATCAATTATAGACTCGTAAAAAGCTGAATGAGTTGAATTAAAAATGGCAAGAATGTGTAAATTAAGGGAAAATAGTGCAAGATATTTAGGAGAATGGCAACTAGGTTAGAAGTTAATGTCATGAAGATAAAAATGCATGCTCCCTCTCAAAACTTTTCTGGTCTCTGCATAGGTAAAAACAAACAGTGGAAAGGCATAACATACTCTCTCCAAATAATATGCACAAATAAAGATCATCCCCTGAACCTATCAACTAATTTGGAAACTTGATTACCCTACAACTATAAGGTGTAGTCATTTCATTCCAAAATATGAGACATGCTACTGTTGAGTACAGACATAGGGCTAACTGGATGCATCTTACTGTGATGGCAATGCAATTTATATGCAATTGTAGTTGTTGCACCTGCTGACACATGGTATTGTAATTGTAGTTGCATGGTTTAATTTTAAATCTTATGCAATTTTTAACTGCAATTATGGTTACAAGTTTTGGTGTATCGAGATTTTTTAGACTTTTCTTGGGGGCTAGTTGCAATTGGACTTCCATTTCGAAAAGTTTTCTGCTCAAAAGGTTGCAACTATGACTTTTGTCTAAATCTTCATAAGTCAACCGTTATACATAGAGACCTTTTTGCAACTGCACTTTCAACTACATTTATTAGTCATAGTGAAACAAACAACAGCAACTAACTCAAAGTGTCCCAAAATGCACACAATGATTTAAAATCAGCCAATATTATCGAAATATAGGCGATATATCGGGTTTTGACCCCTTGCGTTACAATTTTTGGAGGAAAAAAATCGGTTATCGTTTTCACCCAATTTTAGCCAATATATCAGCAAAAACCCAATAAACCGCCGATTTTTATCGGTCTAAAAACTGGCCAATTTCTTGTAAAAAAAGCCCAAAGCTTAATGGGGTTTCGAGTCATATAACACATACTTTTCAGACCCAAATCAGCCAATACTCACAACTTAAAAGATCTAAACTTATTAGATTGATCCAACCAATCCCAAAACGCCTCCATTGTTCACCCAAACCCTAAATCCTCCCCATCGCTATTCTCTTGCCTCCCTCCCCTCTCTCTAAAGCTCTCTCACAGGTGTTCGAAGATCTCTCAAACACGTCTCTCAAAATCCAAAGCGCTCTCAAAGGCCGAAGCTCCTCAAAGGCCGAAGCTCCCCGTAGCTATTTTTGTTGAGAGCTCTCTCGAGTCTCAACCATTGAAGAAATTAAAAATAGATCAGTCCTTGAAGACTCCCTTAAAGCTCGAAAAAATTGAAACAGGTACATACATTGTCTTCTGTGAATTTTTTATTTTTCCAAAGTTCTTTCTTTGCTAACTATATATTAATTGAACTGAATCGTTGCTCGAAGATATTAGGACCAAAGGAGAGAAAAAATTGTCAAATTATGATGTGTTTTTTATTTTGTTTGTTAGCATCATCTTCATTGTCCACTATAATTTTAAATTGTAGCCTACAAGTCTCATCTTCATGATTCGCTGTATTTTTATGTTGAAACCTACAAGCCTACAACAAAAATAAGGCTTACCTACAACAAAAATAAAACTAAAGTTGGAAACTGAAGTTCAAAACTAAAGTTTAAAACTAAAATTAGAAACTAAAATTGCATGTGATTGAAACAAACAACATGAATGTTAATTTATGATTATTTTCTGTTTTATATACTTGTTGATTATTTTCATAAGTTTATCTAAGATGTTGAATCTTAAATAATTGATAGGTGGATGTCGTCTGAAGGTCAAGGATCTAGCCAAATAGCAGCTCAATGATCTAACAAACCAGCAAAATCAAGAGGCAAAGATCCTTGTTGGACATACGGGGAGAGGGTTGGTAATGATGCAACCAATGTTAAAATGCAAGTTTTGAATGCAGATCAAGGTTGTTGATAGCGGATCGCGTCGCGTCGCGGCGAGGTACCGCTTAGGCTATTGCGGGCTATTGCGGCAAAATAGCAGCAAATAGCGCACAGTCAAATAGCGGTCAAATATTAATATATTTAAATATTCTAAATAATAAGAAAAATCATATAAAAATCTAAAAATCCTATAAATGCATACATGATGCCTATACATGAAATAGATGTGCGATAATTACATAATATTAACAACATACTATAATTAAAAAGATTAAAGAATGAAAAAACGTACCTGTTTATCCAAAAGACTGTTAGTTGTCCTTCAACTTTCAAGTCTCTAATATAAAAATGCTCAACAATAAAAAAAATCATTGATTAGTATCATCATCATCATATTAACTACTAGAAAGTTGACCTAAAAAATAACATATTCAAGTATAGATAAATGACTAAATGAGCAAAGCAAGATAATATCATGAATCATGATAGATAATAATAGTCTATAGATACTAGGCAAGCAATAAAGATCAAACTCCAAACACATGAAATGTCCAAACTCCAAACTTAACACTCAAAAGTCTAAATAAAAGCTAGAAGTCTCAAAAGTGAAGTGACTAAAGTCTGAATTTGAGCAATGACTCATCATCACTCATCATCATCATCATCATCATCATCATCAGTGCCAAGTAGCAAAATCTCATCTCTCAAAGCATCCTCGTCGCTATCATCATCATCAAGTTGGATATCCTCCTCATCTGATAAGCTTGTTGTATGAATGAAATTATGAAGAAATTCAAGAAATATAGCTAAGTGCTAGAAGCTATCTTTAGAGAAATGTGAGTGGGCAGAAGAGGCACTGGGATTTCTCAGGTCATACTCATGCAAGACAACTATCTCCTGCAAATCATGCAATCCTATATGATATTTGTGCTATCTATTACTATTAGCAATAAAATAAACTCAAACTTTTGAGAAACAGTTTACATCAAATTAATAAACAGAAATTGTAGTTCATTGAACAGTGTTCATTTAGGAACTCATAACAGAGCTAAACAACAGAGAACAAAAGAACCCCATAACAGAGCTAAACAACAGAGAACAGTGTTCTTTTAGGAACTCATAACATTGTAGTTTACAACATAGCTAAACAACAGAGAACAGTGTTCATTTAGGAACTCATAACATTGTAGTTTACAACAGAGAACAAAAGAACCCCACAACAGAGCTAAACAACAGAGATTAACAGTGTTCATTTAGGAACTCATATTAATAAACAGAAATTGTAGCCAACAGAGCTGGTTAAAAAAGAAGAAATTGGATAAAAAAGAAGAAATTGGATAAAAAAGAAGGTTTAGAGGAGATTTACACCTTTTCCTCTGTTGCAAAACTAGCCAACAGAGCTGGAGCTTGGAGCGGCAGAAGGAGGCTGGCTGGAGCACCGGAGCTGGAGCTTGGAGGGGAGCTGGAGCTTGGAAGTTGGAGCGGATCTGTTCGCTGGAAACTGGAGCGGCTAGGGTTCGCACTTCGGAGCGGAAGTTGGGTTCGGAGCTGCTTGGAAGCTGGAGCTTGGAAGTTGGAGTGGCTAGGGTTCGGAGCTTGGAAGATGGAGCTTGGAAGCTGGAGCGGCTAGGGTTCGGAGCTGCTTGGAAGACGAAGGAGGCGGCTAGGGTTCGGCCTTCGGAGCTGCGGAGAAGAGGAAAAGTCGTCGTGGCCGATTTTTTTTCCCTTTTAACGAGTTGAGTTCGGGTTCGGGTTCGGGTTCGGGTCGGGTTGGGGGGCGAAAAAATTGTCTTCACTTGATAGCGGGTTTCGGGTTTTAGCGGATTTTCGCCGCTTTAATCCGCTTTGAAGCGCTTTCGCCGCTTTTGAGCGCTTTTCGGCCGCTATCGAGCGCTTTTACGCGCTATTCGAGCGCTTCGTGGTTTTTTCCGCTAAATCCCGCCGCGAACCCCCTACGCGTAGCGCTGAGGGGCCGCGATCCGCTATAGCCCCGCTATTGCCCCGCTATTGGCCGCTATTTACAACACTGATGCAGATTGTGAATGGAGGGATAAGCCGGTTCAAAACACACTTGGCAGGAATTAGAGGGAATTGTACGAGTTATGATAAGGTTCCGAAAGATGTGAAAAAGAAAGCTTCAGAAATATTGCATAGGTCCAAGAAGAGTAAGGATGAGAACGAGTTGAAAGCGCAAGATTTGCTTGATGATGTCCATGTAGGGAGGAAGAGGGATATGAGGGGAATGTGTCTATACCTACTCAAAAAAGCTCATCATTCCTTCAAGACAAAATGGCCAATGGATGCTTTTGCAAGTCACTCCCTACCAAGACGGCTGAACTAATATCAAAAGGAAAACAACCTATGATGAACAATAAATACAGAAAGAAGGCTATGGAGGATGTGAACAAGTATATGGGAAGATGGTTCTATGAATTTGGTATCGCCTTTAATACCTCAAGCCTTCCTTCTTCAAGCAAATGGTGCATGCAATTGCAAAGTTTGGAGGCTATTTAAATCCTCCATCACCATATGAGTTAAGTGATCCAATTCTGCAAAGAGAGATGGATGCAACAAGGGAGGTTGTTGAACATTTCAAGAACTGTGCACTTAATGGGTGCTCCATAATGATCAATGTGTAGAGTGACCGCAAGATAAGGAGTATCATGAATATAGTGGTGCATTCAGAGGGAGAATATGCTTTTTAGCTTCAATGGATACATCAGACAAACAAACAAACATAATGGGCATTATATATTGGACTTTGTGGTGAAAGCAATTGAGGAGGTAGGGTCAGAGAATGCTATGTAAGTTGTCACCGTTGGAGCTTCAAATAACATAAAGGCCGCAAAAAGCTTAGCACTAACTAAGCCAAATATATTTTGGACCACTTGTACGGCACACACCATTAACTTGATGTTAGGTGATATAACTATGTCGGTGCACATCTATAGTCACACAAGGTCTCTTCATATCATGAGATATTGCAAAAGGGGACCTTATGAGACAAGGAGTAACGCGATTTGCTACCGTATTCCTCGCTTTAGAGTCGTCGAGAGACAAGAAAGAGTTGAAGCAAATGTTTGTCTATAACGATTGGATGAAATGCAATTTTTTGGCAAAAGAAGTGGGGAAAAGGTATAATTTTGCTTGTTTTTTTATTTCCTGGCTAATTCCTATACTATGTGTATAATTAGTAATTGAAGTTACTGTCTACATTAAATTTTTTTGCATTGTAAAATCCATATGCCCATATCTTGTTAAATGCACATATCATTTGCATAGAGTTTCTTTTATATTGTTTGTTTGTATATTTGTCTTAATGAGTCTTATTTTATTTGTGAGAACATTCTCAGCAACAAGTTTTGGGACAATGTCGATCTTGCCCTTAGGATGTTTTCTCCTTCGATAAAAGTCCTACAAAAAGTTGATAGTGATAAAACTTCATCCATGGGATATGTGCATGGAGACTTGTTGGTGGCTAAGAAGGAGATTAAAGAGGACCTTAGAGATGAAGAGAAGAAATATCGTCCTATATGGAAGATTACTGATACGAGTTCGAATGACAAGCTTAAAGGACCACTCCACAGAGCAGGGTATTATCTGAATCCCTACTACACTATTATCCGTCTATCATAGAGATTGAAAAAAATGGAAGCTTCACGAGTGGCGTTATAGATTGTTTAAACAAACTCTATCCAAAAAACTATGATGCTTTTAGCAAGATTCCATCTAAACTCTTGGATTATACCACACAAAAAGGGTCGTCCAGGAGAGAGGTTGCCATGAACCAAGCAAAAAGACATGAACTTAACCCGGGTATATTTACATTTTTTGTACAAATTTAAAACTAATTCAATGGTTTCTATTTGGAAGTTACAATGTACTAATTATTTTCACCTATAACTATGAGAAATAGACTAACACACAAGAAACTACATGACTTAGTCTATGTCAAGTTCAATGTGAAATTGAAGAATAAGCATGTCAATAGGGATAGAGATCATTTACTTGCCTACGACGACGAGGAAAGATCCTCCGAATGGTTGATGAATATAGATAAGAGTGGTCGTGATGATGAGAGTGAGGATGAAGTGTTTGTGGGGGAATCTTTGACTTGAAGGCAATGCGGAGATTTTTTAGGAGTGAGGATGAAGTGTTTGTGGGGGAATCTTTGACTTGAAGGCAATGCGGAGATTTTTTAGAAAGAGTGCAAGAACAAAGACATATTGAAGAAGGAAAAAGTTGGGAGAGTCTTTGTCAAAGGGAAAGGTGTTGTTGGAAGATGACATGGTGGAAGAGGAAGACATGGAAACATCATCATCGGAGGTCGGTGCGGAGGGAATGACGAATACTCCATCTTTTGATTCCAATGAAGATTGATTTACTTATCTTTTGCATAAACTTTAATTTGGATGTGCTCTTTTGATGTTTAACAATTATGAACTATTTATAGCTTTAGAACTTGGTTGCTATTTGCTTATCTTTGCTTATGGATGTTGACTTGACTATTAACTCCCGAGTTAGTTTGAATCTTTAATCTTGTGAATTTGTGAGTACGTAAAAATTATGTTGATGATTCTTCATGTTTTATGTTATCTTGGTACTTCTTTGTATGATATTCCATTTTTACTTATAGTATTTTATCCTTTTGAAGTTTATGCGCTCGGATGGTTCCATTACGCAATTGAGAAGCAAGTTTCGACAATTGGTTAGTGATCTAAACATGAGTTATTTACATTTTAGTATGTTTATACTTCCTTAAATGTGCTTAGAATCTTAGATTATATTTTAGTACATTATATTATATATCCGATATGACACTTCGATTTTTACTATTTATCCCTGATATATCCCTGATAGCCGGGATCCAATATGAATTTTGACCATCCAATTTATTTCTGATAGCCGATTTTTAAAACCTTGGATGCACACAACTATAGCTGCAATCCTCTAGTTACAACGAAACAAACAACCTCCTAGATAAATTCTCTCTTGTAAGTTTGTAAGTATAACGAAATTTCTTTTCTATCGATAAAGTTTTGGCCCTGGTCTTTTCTCCAAAAAAACTATAAATAAATTTCATTTAACAAGTCAACATTCTTACAAATGTGTGAAAAGTTAAAATCCACAGAGTTATTAAGTTGAGCAAATAGCAAGACTACAAGACTGTAAAAGAAACAACAGATGAACCCTCCTTGAGTCAAAAGCTCACTGACAAATGTAAAGCAAGCGACCAGCAATGCAAAGCAATAATACCAGCAGGTTGCAAGCAGAGAAGACAGGATATCATTCAGGTCATACATATACAGTTTTGCACTAATATCAAACTGCATGTACACAAGGTACAACTACAATATTGCATAACATGAAGGTGCTGTATAAGTCAATGTCTGGGTAATGAAGACGTGCATAATTTGAAACAAGCACCCCTTTAACACAAGGAATTGAATATGAACCACGTATAGGCTTTGCAAAGTCTAGAAGAAAATTTTATTTTCTGAAAATAAGTCTGAAACAGAAAACAAAGATCAAGCATTGTTTTTCATGAGTTCCAAATTCTCCAGAGTGTTTCTACAAAAATATAGCATGAACAAGAGGGTAAAAACTCTTTTAATGCAAAGAAGTGTAGAAGCTGGGAACCAAATGAGAAGTGAGAAAAAAGAGAAAAAAAAGTGGAAAGTAATTTATACATCTGATTCAAAGAGAAAATAAGACGGTTCAGATGCATTCTACAGTAGATTGCTTCACATATGCATCATATACTTGTTCAGGTGCGAAAAAGATTAGCAAGAAGTATTAAACTAATGAACAAGAGGCTCATATCCATGATGATGTTATACATTTAAATGCTAAAAATAACTGCAGCGCATGGGAACCAACCCATGCTCATCATTTAATACCTTCAGAGAAAATGGGGAGCGTGAAGGAAAAGAATCCATAAAAGATTTGACAAAATTCTTATGACAAGCAGACAAGCTGACATCAACCCTCTATTTTGTTCTGAAATTCCTGGCTGGAGTTATTTAGAAGAAACCGTCTTACAACGAAACCTAAAAAGATGACTGTGGAAAGGATATCCTAGCTCCTTGTAATGCAATTAAGCTCATGAATTCCAAGAGGTACAGTCCAAAGTTCTCCTAGACTTAGGAAGAGCATACAAGGGAAAATGAAAAAATCATGTGCAGACTAAAAACGAGCTAAAGAAAGCACAATCACAAAACTTGCACGGAATGCAATTATATCCTGTAAACGCCTTGATAATAAAAGAGCAAATAGCAAATTTATAATCACGCAAAATGAGTAAGAAATAATGTACCTTTTCTACTAGAGTCAACTCTGGTGAAAGATTCTGAGCAACTACTCGCATAAGCACATCCTTTGAACTGTAATTTTTAAAATGGAAGAGCAATCAAAAGAAAACATTAGAAATGCTTAAAAGAGAGAACAACCGGCAAAAACTAGAGCACACCAATATAAACATAACAATGTTTTCCATTCGCAGAACATACGTAAGAATCCCTTGAGGCTGGCCTCCTGTCACAATAATCACTGAATTAACCCGAAGGTCACGCATTTTTTTTGTTGCAACATAGACAGGATCTGAAGGAGAAACCACCGCCACTCTGCAAGATGAGCAGCTTCTAAGCTTTAGATAAGAAGAACAATTTGATGCTAAACTGATTAAAACGTCATATAACAAGAGGAAAATATTGGGAACTAACTAAACAACCATACTTTGAGTTTTCCGTAATGATAGTTGACAAAGAAGGCTTAAACATCCGTTCTCGAAGGGTTTCAATAAAAGCATAAGGAGCTGCAGCACGAATTAACTGAAGTCAATGAAACTTGTATAAGAAAAAAAATCTGTAAGGTGACTCTAAGGCACAATGCGTATGCAACTTATAATTCAAGTTCTCAAACAAAATACTAACACATTTAGTGCATAATAATCATGTTAAAATTGTAAGGACGTCTAATTAATCATGTAAAAACATGGAAGTGGATCTTCAAACTACAGCAAACAGTTAAGTATCTCATGAGCACATGTGTTAAATTATCTCTAGAAAAAGCATAGAGCACTTTTAACGTGAACCCTTCATAATGTGGCCCGCAATGAGTTGTTAAGGCCTATTATCATTTCTAATTCTGTTTCCTTGCTGTTGTTAATCTTCTGTAACATCAGTGGTCTGCACATTCGAAGGGAATTAGGGTGTGTACTGTTATGAAAGGGCGACTAGGATTTTTTTGAAATTTGACCCAAAAGACAGGTTTGAAAGGCCTCACAGCCTCTTGTTGGTTCACACGGGATTATTCTTACACACTTAGGATTAGAGTTTAGTTTCACACCATGGATTAGCAGTTCACAAAATTATCGAACTTTTAATTTTTCAAGTTAATATATAATACAATGATATATATTATAGACTCAAAAGATCCAAACTGTAGTAGAACTCTTAACTTTTTTAGACCTAACTAAGCTAAAAGCAAACAACACAAATAAAAAAATCTAAAACAACCCTCATGCTAACTAGATTAGGATTTTAAAACAAAATAAAGGTCTCTAAATAAATCAAAGGCAATCCTAGCAAATCTAGGATTTTCCAACTTCACTAGGTTAGGATTTCTTCTAATAGTAGACTAGAATTTCTTCAATAAGATGCTCTACTTCCAAATTACACACTTCCATACAAAACTCAAACGGTTGTTATGCATCAGTTTCTAGATCTAAAACAACATTACCAAAATGTTCACATTCAAAATCATGTGTGTATTATACTTACGTGTGTCCATGCAAAATTTAGCTAAAATATGCAAAATACCTCAATGTCTAGGGGCAGTTGTGTAGAATTTTTGTGTGAGACCAGCACTATTAAAAATCTCATTACATTATATTGACAAGAGGTAGATTGAAGTAAAAGCTACTTGGTGGATAATGGTGCCGGTATACCAAGTCATATTTGTCTTCCATCCACATACTAAATTTGACACTCTAATTTCACGACCTAAGAGATATGAACAAAGATTTACAGTGGATGCCATCCACTATGGCCGTTACAGCTTGAAGTCTTAGCCTAATAGCAGACAAATAGGTTGAAATCCATCTTTATGAGGTGAAGAGAGACCTTAACTGCAAACAAATAGGTTGTATTACACATATGCTAAATTTGATATTCTAAATTTCATGACCTAAGAGATTTGAACAAGATCTCCAGTAGACGCCATCCACTATGGCCATTACAGTTAGGAGCATAGTTACACAGTACGCGGTACATAGGGGGTCGCTGTACGAATTCGGGTACACAATTCGCCACTTAGGAAATTTGGATTCATTAGGAGTTGCTTGCTTCAGTATGCAAGTTCGGTTAGTGGTACATTGTAAAATTTTTTCGCGTGTGCATAAGGTTTTCTAAAGTACATAGTAGAAAGCTAATTATGAATTTTAATATTTTTACATATAAAATACTTATATACTTTTTTTATGGAGTTTGTTTCTTTGTTCTGTTTTTTTTTCACAGAGCTCGTTTTAGGATCATGGTTTCATTTAACATTTAATTAATATACATGTTTAGTTATAGTAAAATTTTGGCTCATATACTTTATTGTATGTCTCCCTTCATTTAATTGCACACATTGTATTGCGTCTTGCGCATATGCACTTAAAGAGACTTTGCATCTAGCATACTTGTAAGTGGCATGCCATTTTTAGGAACCGGTTTGTACAATGGAGGGAATCAGTTCGCAAATGTAACGGGAATCGGTTCGCATGGCTGTACGATGGTTCGAGGGGACGTCCAGGGAATCGCGCAACGAGGGTTAGCAGTCTTAGCCTAATAGCAAACAAATAGGTTATAATCTACCTTTATGAGGTGAAAAGCGCCCTTAACTGCAAACCATCAGAAACATCAAAAGGTAAAACAATACAGTCTTCAAAGAAATTTCTTGTAAACCACAAATAATAAAGCAGGAACAATTATCCATTCCCGAAAATTAAACCTACACCTAGAGAAGGCCTAAAACCTTAGTAATAAAGGCATTAAGACAGATGGGATGAACAAAATAACAACAAGGAGACAACATCTTCCATCAATGTGATCAGCTTTTTGTTGAGATTCAATACAAACATTAAAACAATTAAAAAACCAAAAAATCCTCACATTTGGAGTCATTTCCTACAGATCAAAGATAGTGGTTGCTCCCCTCCTATTGATACTGGGTGACAATCCAGCAAGCAGTTCATACTCCTAATCCCAGGCCCAATTGCAAGTAGCCTGGGATTTAGAACTAGTTCAAGAATATCGAAACATCTTAAATAATGAATCTAAAATAGCATGAGATTTGAGTTTGCTTAATCTCTCTGGAGTTTTTTTTCCATATAAATTGATAGATTAGCCTTGATGTGATCTGTCTATAGCAGGAGTTTATGGAAGGTCAGGGATCATCAAAGACTCAGAGTGATAACGTCATCTTACTTATTTTGTAAGCATTAATTTCATCTAGCCAGTTGCTTTACATGATATTTCCTTTTCCTCTTGATCACCCTCAGTTTTTTCTTAAGTGCGGTTTTATCAGACAGTAAAATGAAAAATCATAAGCACATAACCTACTAAAACAAGTACACGTATAAATAAATATCACTCCATTTTTCTAGAAATATTAAAAATAATAAGTCCACAACATGCTGAGCAAGGGGGAAATGGTTGTGACAGCAATTGCAGTCAACAAAAGTTCTGGTTCTTAATGGTGTATGCAATTGAGATCATATGTTACCCTTAATTAAAAAGAAGATTTCACTACTTAGAAAAGACAACAGAGGTAAAAATTAACTATTGACTCGTTATCTCGCCTACAACTTTAAACCATGCTTTAATGTGTGTAATATGAACTAAATTATACTCACATGAAAGTTATACCTACCCGAATAATTGCTTCCCCATTGGCGCTCAACCCCTTCGACGGCGGCAGCTAAGGCACTACCCTGCTCTGCTGCCTTCTCCATTCTCGATATAGCATCATACAGGCATTTTGTAATATCTAACATGGCAATAACCTCACCATTTTCCACAACAGGAAGGTGCCTAAATTTACCTGCCAAACACAAAAATCAAAGAAAAACAACAAAAAAGATGAAACTTTTATGCACTGCTCAATCTAATGTCATCATCTCAGCTCAAATTTCAGCAAACCTTGAACCATCTTCTGCAATGCCTCAATAGCCAGAGTATCGGCCATCACAAAAATCGGATTCCTGGTCATAATCTTCGAAATGACTGTTTGCTCGGTCCTTAACCCTTCTGCTATAACCCTTGTGGAAATATCCTACCAACAAAAAACAACACAAATAAAACATCGTTCTGAAAAGGAAACAAACCATAAGTTTATTGAACAGAGAAAATTTTAAAACCTTATCGGTTACAATCCCAGATAACAGCCCATTAGAATCAGTCAACAGAACCGCATCCACTCTCCTCTGTGCCATTCTCCGGCACGCATCGGACACCGACGTGCCCTCGGGGATCGTTAG
>BQKN01062127.1:27081-120114 GCA_022839385.1 Asparagus kiusianus
TAAAATTCACTTGTGAGTATCGCATGAGAGAATTTAAAGGGAAATTCTCACTTTTGCATAAAAGAAAGTGTTAAAATGCAAAATTAGACTTCATGATATACAAGTGCTGCCAAAAATAAGTAAGGTTATATAAGTGAAAATGATGGAAATATAAGACATTTAAATGCTATTTATCATTTAAAAGTCTGCATATATTTAAATTAGTGCAACAAATTAGGATTTGAATTTAGGGCCTGTTTGGTTACTTTTTGTAGAAAGGCACAGTAGCTATAGTAACGAGGAATTGAGCGATCCAGCTATTTCTGATAGCTATAGTATGCGAGCCCAATTCCCTACTTCTTGCTGGGAAATGCTAAGGCTCTACCAACTCAGCTACAATAGCGTCAACTCAGCTACAGTAACCACACCCATTTGAACAAACCAAAAAGAAGTGTTAGGAGTAATACTGAAGCACCTGACTTCTACAGTATTACAACCCCAACAATTAGTAAACAAACAGGTCCTTATTAGTGAAATAGGTCAAAAAGATGATCTTTCCTTGTTATGCACAATGTCCAACCGGTAGCAAAAACAGTTAACGGACGGTTCTCGCTCTAATTATCGAGCCCATATTTTGCTGTGTAATTTCAATGCTCCCACTCCCAGGCAAAGAAGAATAATTATTAACGATTACAGTGAAAAACAGGCTCATCTTCAAAGTTACTTCTTAATCATAAGTCCTCTAATTCATATGAACTTCCGTTATCTATAGAATGTAAGTAAGTATGTATCTAACAGGAATAAAAATAATATTAAAGTCTAGACTTTTAAGATTGGATTAATTAGATCATTAGTTTACTGGATTTATTTCCTAATGGGACCTGCAAGCATTCATTTTCTTTGCTTAGATGATTGGACGTGTAATTAAATACTAATTGGATTAGTAGTCACTTCTAACTTTTTAAAATCAAATTAAATTGTATATTTTCATTCATTTTAAAGAAATACATCTTGCTCAATATGTCATAGGTTAATCTTTTCAAAAATAAAATGTTAAATGTCATTTAATTATTCAATAAATGTTGCCCGATGCGTAAAAAAATTTGATTTTCTAAGTGATCAATATATTAAACATAGGAATTGCTATTAGTGATTTAAATTGTATTCCTTGAATAGGATATGCAATCCAATTAGAATTTATGGCTAGCAACAGCTTTTATCCTTAGTCTCCATAAATATGGCAGAAGCTCTTTGATGAGAATTTGGCCCAGCATCAAGGGAAAAAATGGATAGCTCTTTATTAAAGCTGCAGATGCTTGATCCACCCGACGGCATCGGTAAGCATTGAGAGGGGCTCCACGGGCTGTATCAATTGATTTAAGGGGTTCTTAATTTGGCTTTATATTGGTTGGCTCTACATGTATTAGAGTATTTTTAGAGAGACTAAGTGCTTTCTAGGGTGTGATTTAGAATTGAGCGATCGAGATATCTCCACATTGTATTTCTCAAATTTTAGTAAAGTTATTCTCTTCCTTCGCCCTTAGATGTAGTCTACAAGTCAGACCATGTGGATTTTTCTCATAACAAGAATAACTCTGTAACGTCAAATGATTAAAAGCTTTTATGTTGTCATCGACACTCATCATTTTAATTGACAGAAAGCGTTAGAAGTGACTAATAATTCAATTAGTATTTAATTATATGACCAGTTATCTAAGCAATAAAAAACTAAGTATGATTGTCCAATTACGTGATAAATACAATGACAAATGATCTAATTAACTCATAAAAATAACGAATACTTGTGCACATTTTCCTTAATGATTTGAGTACCAGATTGTCCCAAACCCGAAGACATTCTATAGCCCAAACAAAATCGGTCAATAAATCGACACAAGATGGCGTCGTCGGATATCAAACCACTACATATAATCTCTTTCTCATAACTAACATCGGTACCTTCCACATCCCATCCTAACATCACTGGTGACATCATTCATGGGTAGCAAAATACCACAACCATCAGATCATTGAGGGAAATGAACATGTTTTTATTATAGCAGGACGTAATTAACATCTTCCTCTCCTCCTTGTTCACTAGTGTCTTGTTTGATAAATGAGAACGAGTGTGAATAAAATATCAATTCTAAACTTTTCATTCATGTGTACGAAAAATGACGTGTTTTTAGAAGTTAGAAATTACATTCCCCGTTCTAATTAATTCTCACGTTATGTGAGAATGAACATTTCTAATTAATGAGTTCCTAAGGACTGGATATTCCCACTTTAGAGAAAATAAAATATAAAATAACTTTCAAATATTGCCTATCGCTCATTAATTACTGTAGGCTGTCTAAAAATCACAATAGATAGTTGATTCCCCATCAAACACCGATGATGGAAGTTATAATCTGACGACTTCCAGAAGGCTATAATTTAAAGACTTTCATGTAGATCACTGAAGGTTACAATCTGACGACCTTCACGACAACTGATGAAAGCTCTAATCAACAGCCTTCACAATCAACACCAGGAGTTATAATCTGACAGCTCTCACATATCAAAGAGCTAAAGCAAAGATTACAAAACAACGATCTTTGTAACGTTCTGACAGAAAGAGACTACAAATCGACGGTCTCTTCAAACTAAGACGCGGAAGTCCTCCCCGCGCACCAGCATCAAGACGCACCGCGTTCACAACCACTGACGTAGTGCAAACGCAACTCATATTCAGCTCCAAACGCTACAAACGCAGCTCAGATCCAGCTACCAACGCAGCTCATGTTCGGACGCAAACGCAGCTTCCACAAGCTGCCAACACTGCCAACGCAGCTTCCAAATCGCTGCAAACGCAGCTCAGATCCAACTGCTAACGCTGCCAATGTAGCTTCCAATTGCTGCGTCCGAGCTTCCAGATACTGCGTTTGAACGCAGAATTCATACCAGAACGCGGATTTTGCGTTTGACTCGTTTAAACACGAGCTGAACGGTTTCAAAACCGTTTCCCACGATCTGAGGGGATCACAACTCCATTCAGGAGTGATTTAAGGGGCGGTTACATCCCATTAGCCTCACTTAGGAGCGAATTAAGGGGGCGGTTATACCCATTAATCCCCTATAAATAACTAAAAAATCAGCATAGTTCGGGGCTGACTTTTTCATCTTTTCTCTTGAGTAGCAAAGAAGAGATCTTAGGGGAATTGCTGGAGCTTTGGAGATCAGCAATAGGAGCTTTCTTCATCCTTGGCTTATAGATCGATTTCGGTTAAATTAACACTTTCATAGAGTATCAAACTCGTTTAGAGTTCTAAAGTTTACCACGCAAGTTCTTCACAACGTCAAATTGTGAGGAGAAGACCACGTTCTAGTGAAATAAGACGTCAGATCGTCAACGAGAAGCAAACTCGACGCGAGCATTCGAGGGAGACATCTCATCACTACCGTGAAGAACCCAGAATTAAATAAAGGGGAGGATCTTTGTCGATCCTCTTCTACTTTGTAATCAGAAAATCCAATTGTAATTGAGATTAAAGGAATACAGATCAATTTTTCTTCATTTTTTTTACTTCAAATTTTCCATCAAACAATTACTTATACCAATCTTTGTCATCCACATTGTTGCGTGTCATGCAGAAGCGTGCTCGACAACCAAATTAGTCGGTAAGCGATGAGGGAAGAGAATAAAAAACAAACACGAACACAATTCACAAAAATACGGCACAGATCAAACCAAGCACAGAGGTTTACGTGGTTCGGCAATTACCTACGTTCACAGGGAGAGGATGGAGAGATTTCACTATATGGAGGAGAAATACAACGGGTTACAACTCACAAAATTACTCAAATATAATCCTAACCAAAGCTCTCAACCCCTTCACAATATCTCCCTCTCAAAGTGCTCAAAAGACTCACAATTCTCTGGTTAAAGAAACCCTAGAAATTGTGTTTCAATTTATTTCAAAACACAGTCCAAAACCGACTGGAAAAACAAACGGCCCAAATACCTGCTTTGTGGTCAACCAGACATGTTGTTTCGTTCGACCGGCCAGAGACCCGAATTTTGAACCCTGTAATGTGCATGTTGTCGGTCGACCGCATGAGCATGGTCAGTCAACTAACCAGAAACATGACTATTCCCTTATTTCTAGCGATTGCGTCGGTCGACCGACCTTGCTCCTTCGGTTGATCGACCCGGGGATCCATGTAGCTGCTTCTCAGCTTTAATTTTTTAGATTTTGCCCGCATTTTCTACAATTCTCAACCTCGGCAAAATTTTCCCAAAACTGAGCTGACACTAAACATGAGCACCACTACGTCATCTCATCAAATCTGGTTGCACCAATGTGGTTGTCTACGTACCCCCTCTCACAAGGAATCAAGCTGCCCGTAGTTCATCTAAATAGCCATGAACGACCTTAACAATCACGAATTTGCAACAAGTTTCTATAATGATCGAACTTGTTACTCGGAACCACCTTTGTGAGCATATCCGCTGGATTATCTTTTGTGTAGACCTTCATGAGCTCCACTCCCTCATCTTCAAGAACATATCAAACGAAGTGATAACGAACGCTGATATGCTTCGTCCTTGCATGAAAGACCTGATTCTTCGCCAAATAAATAGCACTCATGCTATCATAATAAATGGTGACGGATCGCTGCGAAACACCAAGATCCTCCAAAAGTCCTTGAAGCTAAATCGCCTTCTTAACATCCTTCGTAATCGCCATATACTCTGCCTCCGTGATTGACAAAGCCACAGTAGAATGTAAAGTGCATCTCCAACACATCGGCGCTTAGGGATGAGCATGGTTCGGTTCGGGTTGGTTTTTACCAAATTTTGAACAACCGAACCGAACCGCCCATCATTCAAAACCGAACCGAACTTTTGAAAGTCGGTTCGGTGCGGTTCGGTTCGGTTTGTTCGGTTCTTGATAGGCTGACAGTTCTTGATAGGCCTCCAACTTGTTCTTAAGAGCAGGCATAACTGAAGCACAAATGACTAACAAGGAATTTTATCAAAACAGTTTCATTGCTACAAAGTAACAGGAACAAGCTATCCTCTAGCAAAACTAACACAAGAAAGTAAAAAAAGACAATGTAGATTCTTTATAAAAAAACATGAAGGTTTATTTTTGTGCGTTCTCATTCTGTGAGATTGATTAATCCAAAATTAT
This sequence comes from Asparagus kiusianus, assembly GCA_022839385.1. Taxonomy (NCBI): domain Eukaryota; kingdom Viridiplantae; phylum Streptophyta; class Magnoliopsida; order Asparagales; family Asparagaceae; genus Asparagus; species Asparagus kiusianus. Next base: position 32,238 of record BQKN01062127.1, read on the forward strand.
AGCCCCACGAGTAAATTATCAGCAAAACCAATTAATCCATTGCTATATAACATGAATCAACTCTTAACAAGATTAAAGAAAGAAGTCGGAACAAAACTAGACAAAGATCGATAAATAAGATAATCATAGAAGTTTATATTGAGAGATCTTACGGTGACAATCCCTTCTGCACAAAAGAGACGAGTCTAACGCAACCAAACTGAATCGATAGCTCCCTAACATCCAAGCTTGCCCTTTTACAAAGAAAACTCAAATCAAAATTTCAACAATTCTGTCCTAAAACAACAAAATCATCACAAAAAAATAACGAAAAGAGTGACCCACTTGACCCCAATTTCATTCTGCATCGCGTTGAACTCGATCCCGATGGTGGACTTGGATTCGAGGCTGAACTCGTTTATGGTGAACCTCAAGAGTAGATTGGACTTCCCTACTCCAGAATCGCCAACAAGAACCACCTTGAAGAGGTAATCGTATTATCGTAGTTGTCCTCGGCCTTGTAAGTTGTCATGGCTGGCGGTTGGTGGCGGAGTGCCGAGCGGCGAGCGCGGAAGGCGGAGACTTGGAAGCCCGCGACCAAGTCTTGAGTTGGGGTTGGGGGGACTGAGCTGGAGTGGCGGCGGCTGGAGGATGAGGTTGGTGAAGAGAGAGTTAGGGTTAGGTTATAAGCGAAGGCAGCTGGAGGCTGAGGACTTGGGATTTTATATTGAGTGAAAGAACGGGTCAGGAAATTAAAAACGGGTATGGATTACGGGTAAAAATAAGGTTGGTGTTATAAGCAGTCGGTTCGGGTGGTTCGGGTTGAAAATTTTTCAACCCGACCCGAACCGAATTAGAACTAAAACCGAACTGAACCGCTAATTTTCGGTCGGTTCGGTCGGTTTTTTCGGTTTGGACCGAACCGTGCTCACCCCTACCGGCGCTCGAGTCAAAGTGAACACATACCCTGTCGTCGATCGACGTTTATCTAAATCTCTAGCGCAATCCGAATCTACATATCCAATACATAGCTGCCCACCGCTAGTGTCCCGTTCAAAAACTAAACCAACATTGAGAGTACCTCGAATGTACCTCAAAATCCATCTCATGTCATCCCAATGACCCGGATCTAGGTCGTGCATGTATCTCAAAACCATGCTCACTGCCTATCACAAATCTGGCCTCGTACAAATCATAGTGTACATCAAACTTCTAACTGCGTTCTGTAGGCGTCAAAAATTACCTATAGGTCCCCGCACGTAGCTCAAGACAAAGAGAAGACAATGAACATTATTATCTGAATCAAAAAGGATTATCCAATATCATAGAGAATCTAACAAGTGTATGAAGTGAGTCGGTGAAGCGTACGAGTCAATATAACACGCGAAACGATAAAACAATGAAGAAACAACTCAGTCAGGAGCTATGTTTCTCCTAAAAGGGGCGAAACACCATGTGTGTCTCGCCCATGCCATGTGTGTATCGCCCATGGAAAGTTGTAGATCTAGTTATTAGTTTTCCAACATATCTTGAATCATCTCATTCCGAGATCGAACGAAAGAGTTAGAGCCAAAATACTAAAAGTAGTACAAACTATCTTGCACATGTGCGAGACACCCCGAACTGTCTCGCACAAGACAGGACTGTTTTAGCCATGATGTGATTCAATTCTAAAGAAACTCAAATGACAAAGGTTGTAGGTCTTTTCAGCATATTTCTAACACATCTTGAATCACCTCACTCTAAGATCGGATGAGAGAGAGTTAGAGCCAAAATACCGAAAGTAGTACAAACAGTCTCGCACATGTGCTAGACACCCTGAACTATCTCACACAAGACAAGACTGTTTCGGCCATAATGCGATTCAATTTTGAAGAAACTCAAAAGATAAAAGTTGTAGGTTTTTTTTTCAACTTTCCAACTCATCTTGAATCACCTCATTTCGAGATTGGACGAGAGAGTTAGAGCTAAAATACCGAAGGTAGTACAAACTGTCTCGCACATGTGCGAGACACCCCGAACTGTCTCGCATCTGGGATACATTTTCGATGGTTTTCAATCGGTTTTGATAGTTCCAGAGCCTCCCTAACTACTTTGAGGCTATCCCTAAATGTGGTTAAGCGGTTATTAACTGAGAATAAGGTCATATCATCAATTCCTATCCTAAAACGCTGCATTCGAAGCCTATAAATACAAGCATAGGGCCCCTATACACAGGGGATCTGAAATAGAGGCGAGGTGCTGTTAAATTAAAGAATGAACCATGAATTTCAGAGGAGGGTTAGCAGATCTTGGCTAACTCTAGCATAAAGAGGGAGCTATTCGAAGGATTTGAGACCCGTTTCATCGTTCCTTGAGATCAGACTGTGTTTTGATCTCGAGAAGAGTAATAATCTAACTTTGTTGAGATTATTTACTTCTGTGATTATTTTCTTTGAGAAGCAAGAGCATTGATCTTTTATTCTGATCAACCGGATCTGATCCACGGTGGTCCATGGATAAACCCCAGCACAGACAAAGATCACACGCAAGCAGCGGGTGATAAACGCCATCTGCGTGTTTTTCTAGAGAGTTGTATTTTTGTTTTTTTATTCGTTTAAGAAAAGTCTTATAAAAAAACTAACTCTTTTTAACTTATTGTAAATGATTGAAGTTGTAATGAGTTCCATGAATAAATTAACTTTTGACATGAACACGTTGGCGACCACAGTGGGAGCCAACAGCCTTTCTGCAAAGGCTGTCGTGTCGCAACCAAGGATCTTGACCCTTGTTGATATGGAGGTCAAGTACGAGTTCGACTAGTAGCAGTTCAAGGAATACCTCTCATCCTCCTCCTCAAGATCTTCCACGCCCCACAGGTACAAGAAGGTCTCGCCTTTTAAGAAGGTTTACACACCAACGAAGGCTCGGGATGACTCTCGCCTAATTGTTGTTAAGGCTTCCCCTCACAATGCTCCTCCGGTATCTAATGAAGCAGGAATTTCAGATCACAATGACTCCTCTTCAGTCCAGGGGTTGTTTACCGAAGGCACGCCAATTTTGACGAAGAGAACTCATCAGAGGCAACGCCAACGCCTCACGCGTCAGGTCGCTAAGGCCTTGGAGTCAGTTGACGGGATCCGTTATCATGAAGATCTAGAGTTTAAGAAGCATCAAGCGGCTCAACCACCTCAATGGCACACAGTTGATTCCTCCTCCAAGCTATCAACCAATGAATGAGTTCTCATCAAAAGAGCCCATTCAATTCTCAAGGAGCGCATCCAAAAGCGCAACGCACGTGCGGCACACGTGTAGGTCCTCGTGCGACGACCACAAGAGTTATAGAATGAAGAGGTGGCCAAAAAACCACCAAAACCACGCTAAGTATGGAGACCGAAATCCAAAATAGCAACTCGGACAAATGTCGAGACGCCCGAAAAACATGAGTCACCCAAGAGTGGCTCGGCCAAGGCCGAGCCACCTCGAGGTGGCCCACGCCAAGACCGAGCTAGCTCAACTTGGCTCGCACAGTGTCAAGTGAGCTCAACCTGGCCCGCACCTGCCTCACCTCCTGCAGCAACTTCTGAGTCTATGTCCACTTCTGTTCCCATTCCTATTGATCTTGTACCTCCAGTGAAGTCTCACGGCAGTGTGGATCTCTCCCGATTTAAGATGAAGATCACAGATCACCTTGGTCCTTCACACGAGGATCAAGGTAGAGCACCGGTTAAAGAGCTCTTGGGTCCGGTGAATGAATCCCGAGCAACTCTTCAGACTGGGGGTCGTATACATCCTCCCAACAAACTAATTCTTGTAACCACCCGCTTGGGGTGCGTGTGGAAGACCAGGAGCCCATTAGGGTTCCACCTTATGAAGGCGTGGTTCCAAATGTGCGACTCCCAAGAACGCCAACAAGGCGTTATCTCTCCTGAGAAAACGTGTCCGTCAAGCGACAACGTTACATCTAAGAAGTCAAACCAACAATTGATAGGTTGCTCTGGTCATCATACCGATGAGTTGTACTATCGGACTGAGGGTACGAATAAGTCTTGGAAGAGAAATTCCCAAGAAACCAACTCTCACTGTCCTTGTGAGAGGCTTATCAAAACAATATTATCATAATGTAGCTGCCCCAAGACCACTCCACCGAGAGTCTCGGTATTCTAAAGTCTCTCCACCGAAGCGTCGAAACCCAAATCAAGGCACTTCCGTAGGAAAAGATCGACTGTTCAAGATGATGAACTCCCAGAGGTTACCATAAACATGGCCGATAAAGGGATGTCAACACAGAGTTTTAGTCCTGAGTCTTTTCTAAAAATATCCTAACATTTAACTCGGTTGCAATCGGGAACTATTTGGATCGCTGCTTGCGCGGGATCTTTGCCTGTGCCAGAGGCGCGTTAGCCCGTGGACCACCGATTCACAGATTCTGATTGAATCGTGAAAGTTTTGGGGATTCTTCATTCGTTTATCGAAGTAAGAATTTAAAGCGAATATCTTATCGATGTAAGATGTTCACTCTTCTAAAGATCAAGTCAGAGCTTAGATCTCTAGGAATCGCCAAAAGCTTCTTGAGGATGTTTGTGAAGAATGAAGACTCTCTCTCTTCCTCAAAATCACCAAAAGCTCAAGCCTTTTTCTGCTCTAATCTGCTCTCTGTCCTTTATTTCGTGTCTAGAGAGGTATTTATAGGGGTAGGAGTGCACAACATTGGAAACAGGGCTGAAATAACTGACCACATGACCTCTCTTTGGCCGCGCCAGTCAACACTACCGCGGCTATTGGCGCGACAGTGTGGACTGCCGCGGTCAAAGGAGCGGTTACCACCACGTTCCATCGTACTTGAAACTGTTCTCCCACGACCTTTAACCACTTTTTTCGTGGTTTAACTGCTTGTCTACGTCAGCACACATTCTATTTCTGATATGTTGCCACTTGGACTTCAAAAAATCATCGTATAACTGCTTTGTAACTGTTAGACCCTAGAGGGGAGGGTGATTAGGGTCTTATGCTAATCTAATCCGATTAAATGCCAATTAAAATTAATTAACAAATATATTCTTGCAAGATAGATATACGAGAGATATAAGCAAGAATAAGCAATATGAACAATAAAGAGATATATCCTATATGATGAAATATATATGCAAGGGTATATAAACTAACACAAGGGTAAACAATTTAACTACAAATGTGAGAGGGCAAGATGATCAACAAGTAATACACAATGGCGATGTAAGATATGAACATGAAAACAAGTGCGTCAATGCAATCACAAACAAAGAATATGTTTACGAGGTTCGGTCCCCACGACCTACGTCCCCGCTCCTCACCTCGAGGAGATACTCCACTATCACAACCGGGTTTTCTACATTCACCCGAACAACGTTTACACCTCACAATACAATCACTATGCAATCACACCTCACACACTAAGTGTTGGTCCTAGCCCGTGTCCTCCTCCTAAAGTGCTCGGTTACAACCTCTCCCTAGGCACGTCAACCGACGCTACTCCTCTTGGATTCAACCCCGTCTCTCACCACACACTCCTCTTGGTGTACAAGTGTATTACAAGTGAATTCTCACAATTAGGCTCAATACAAAGTGTTTGTTCTCTACAATGAATGAGAACGAATTATAAGCTCACTCTCTAAGATACACAATCCCACAACCCAATTATACTATGAATGTAAATACAATAAGCTCAAAGTGGGTGTGTGTAACAATGAGATTCAATAAATCAAAACTAAACTCAATATAATCCTAGCTTAATAATAATGATAATCAAATATATAAAAAGAGCTAGAATTAGAGTTTAGAAAACTTCTCAATGGATAACAAGATGGAGAGATAGAGATTGGAGCCCAAACAAGAAGATGATCTCCTCCACTTGTATAAAACTTCTTCAAAAACTAAACAAACACTAAACCACACTTAAACCCTTGTTTAAAACTTATTTAAAACTTTCTTAAAACATTTCTTTGATAATAAAAAACTGAGGTATAAGGGGGTATTTATAGCCTCCCAATACCTCAAACAAAAGCCCAAACCAAAAGACCAAAAACCCCTCCAACGGATACAAAAAAATAGCCGTTATGGGCATTCTGGGAGCTGGGCGGTCGACCGATCTTTTTTCCGGTCGACCGCTCGCACTGTTCAAACCTGAAAAAGTTCCAGAGACATTTCCGGTCGACCGGTCCGGTCGACCGGAGTTACTGTAGCAGTGCGCAGCTGTTTTGTAAAACCAATTTAAAATAGTAAATGAGCTCCAAAAATTATGAAATTTTGTGGGAATGTTCTAGACATGTAGAATAACATTTTAGAGAAAGAATTTCGGAAAAACCTTTTCCCAGTTGAGAGAAATAAATATTTGAACACAAATTTACAGTTTCTGAAAAACTGTTAACATATACGATTTTGTAAAATCAATTGGCACAGTAAATCAACTCCAAAAATGGTAAAAACTGGAGGAAAGTTTCTAAATATGTAGATAAACATGTCAAAGAAAGAATTTTTCAAATATCACTTCCCATTTGTGAAAACTCATCAGTTTTGTAAAACATGCACGAACATGTGCACGAACGAAAACGTGAATTTGTAAATTCCTTTAAACATAACAAATCAATTCCAAACTTGATGAAACTTTGAGAAATGTTTGCAAATGATATTTTGAACATGTTACAAAAAGAATTTTCCAATTTGCATTTCCCAATTGTGAAATCTCATTATTTTGCAAAAGTGTTCAAAACATAAAAAAGTGATATACATGAAGTTTGATGTTTTGACATAAACAATGTTTTGAAACTTTGCACAATGATTACATAGACTTGATAAAATATGTATATGATGATTGTTAAGTCTATAAACTAAGAATACAATATTTGAGCTTAGAAACCAAATACGTGTATGTATATATAAACATCAAAATCTAAAACACTTGTATGTATATATATATAACTATATATATGCATAGAAACCAAATACGTGTGTGTATATGATATTGAGCTTAGAGTATCTAACACACATAATATAAAATCTAAACTAAATATACCAAAGCTTGATCTTGATCTTCAATAGGCTTGACTTGATATATTTGCGGATGAAGCTAAACTTGGATCTCGAACTTTGAAATGCATAAGCTTCAACCACTATTCCACCAACCTCCATCGGATATGTTCGTTTAAGCGTAATTCCATCCATCCTCCAACTACGTTGTTTGTCTAGAATAAATAAGAAAACACAAATACTAGACAAACAACATTAGTGGTAAATTATTTGTTAAACATCATCAAAACAAGAAGGCCAACAGTAACCACCGTGGCACCCCTGTAATTCGCACGCCACCATAGACTGTCGCGTCTAAGGCGCGCCACAATGAGCTGCCGCGCCTAAGGCGCGCCACCTTGGGCTGTCGCGCCTATGGCGTGCCACCGTGGGCTGCCTGTTGGTGTAATTTGTCATTGTATACACATTGTTCTTTTCTCATCCTTGAGTTGTGCTTGGATATCTATGAGCAATTTTTAACGCCTACAGCCCTTTGTGGGCAAAACACAACTCTCGGCTGAGTTGTTCCTTCATCATTTAACGTGTTTCATAGACTCGTACACTTCGCCGACTTACTTCATATGATTTTTAACTTCTCTACAGTATCGGATGATCTCCTTTGACTCAGATAATCCTTCTTGACTCGAATAATAACATTCATCGTCTTTTTTCTATCTCGAGTTGTGTGCGGGAACCTATAGGTAATTTTTTATGCCTACAGAAAGCAAAATCAATGCCTTAATGACTAGTCAAGAGGTGAAGAAGACCGATATCCTGTGTCCATACCTAAGAGAGCGGGATTCAATCCCATACTCGACGAAGTTCAATCTAATTAACTTCACACCGTTTGACAGGAGAGGTTCGCCCACTCAGCATTTAATCTACTTCAAGTCCCACCTGGGAATGATCTCTAGACACGAACCCTTGATGATTCGATCATTTGTAGGCACCCTTCATGGAAACGCTTTCAATTGTTATCGACGTCTCAAGCCAAGAAGCATAAACTACTGGAACGATATGGAAAACTCATTCCTTGGTAATTTCTTCGATGATGACACTGAAGTGTCAATTGGAGCTCTTCTGACGAGAATCAGAAGAACGGAGAGTCAGTTGACACCTTCGTTAAACGCTTCTGAAATAAGGCGACCCCACTCCTCTTGGAACCCCATTCCATAATACAAAGTGAACTTCACAATTAGGCACTCTAATACACTTCACACCATCTAAATATTGGCCTAGCCTGTGTCACCTTCCTCAAGTGTTCGAAATTACCACCTCTCACTAGGCTTTACTACTGACCCCACTCCTCTTGGAACCGACCGCGTCTTTCACGAACCACTTCTTTCGGTGTCCAAGTGTAATACAAAGTGCAACTCATAATAATAGCTCATAACAAAAGATTTGTTCTCTAATACAAGGCGAGAACTCAATTAGGCACAACTCAATGTTGTAATCTCTCACAATCCAAATATACTATGCATGAAATACAATAAGCTCAAGTGGGTGTGTGTAACAATGAGATTCAATAAAACAAAATTAAACTAACTCAATTATAAAAATCTAGATTATAGAGATGATAATCAATAAACAATGTAAATACAAAGCTAGAAATTGAGTTTAGAAAACTTCTCTATAGATAACAAGAGAGAGGGAGAAGAGTGAATGCCCAAACACCAATAGATGATCTCCACTTGCTCTTGTGAAATTATCTTCACAAACAAAACTCTTAAACCACACTTAAACCCTTAAATAAAACTTGTAAACTCTTTTTAAAACTTTTCTCTTATTAGGTGGGAGAGGTAAATGCAATGGGGTATTTATAACAATCCAAGACATCGGCCAAAACCCTAAAGAAATGACCAAAAACCTACACAAAAACAGAATATGGAAATAGCCGTTACTGTGTAACGGTCATATTTATAAGTCGACTGTAGACTGTCTAAAAATCACAATAGATAGTTGATCCCCATCAAAACACCGATGATGGAAGTTACAATCTGACGACTTTCAGAAGGCTACAATTTGAAGACTTTCACGTAGATCGCTGAAGGTCACAATTTGACGACCTTCACGATAACTGATGAAAGCTCTAATCAACAATCTTTACAATTAACATCAGGAGTTACAATCTGACGACTCTCACATATCGAAGAGCCAAAGCAAAGATTACAAAATGATGATCTTTGCAACGCTTCGACAGAAAGCAACTACAAATCGATGATCTCTTCAAATCAAGACGTGGAAGTCCTCCCCGCGTACCAGCATCAAGACGCACCGCGTTCATAGCCACGAACGCAGCTCAAACGCAGCCTCCGAAAGCTGTAAACGCAGCTTCCAAGCTGCCAACGCAGCTTCCATCTGCTGTCGAACGCAGCTTCCAAGCTGCCAAACGCAGCTTCCATCTGCTGTCGAACGCAGCTTCGAAGCTGCCAACACAGCTTCCATCTGCTGTCGAATGCAGCTTCCAAGCTGCCAACACAACTTTCATCTGCTGTCGAACGCAGCTTCCAAGCTGCCAAACATAGCTTCCATCCGCTGCTAAACGCAGCTTCCAAGCTGCCAAACATAGCTTCCAGACGCTACGTTCAAGCTTCCAGACACTGCGTTTGAATGCAGAATTCACGTCAGAACGCGGATTTTGCGTTTGACTCGTTCAAACACGAGCTGAACGGTTTCAAAACAGTTTTCCATGATCTGAGGGGATCACAACTCTATTCAGGAGTGATTTAAGGGGGGCGGTTACATCCCATTAGCCCCACTTAGGAGCGAATTAAGGGGGTGGTTATACCCTTTAATCCTCTATAAATAACTAAAAATCAATTCAGTTCAGGGGTCGGTCGGTTGGAACTTCTTGGCAGCAACAGAAGAGATCCGGAGGCTGGCTTTTGGATCCTTCTCCTTGGCAGCAAAGAAGAGATCTTTGGCTTGTCTAACCAATTACGGTTAAGATCAAACAAACTCGTTCAGAGTTCTAAAACTTGTCACCAGAGTTCTCCACAACGTCAAATCGTGAGGAGAAGATCAATTCTTCCAGTGAATTAAGACGGTCAGATCGTCAACGGAGAGCAAACTCGATGCGAGCATTTGAGAGAGACACTCCATCGCCACCGTGAAGAACCCATAATTAAACAAAGGGGAGAATCAAATTCATTCTCCTCTCTTTTGTAATCAGGAAATCCAATTGTAACTGAGATTAAAGGAATACAAATCTATTTTCTTTCATTCTCTTTATTACAAATTTTCCACAAACATCGACTTGCAATCGACTCATTATAAGTCGACTTGTATTCGACTTATAATAAGTCGAATTGTATTCGACTCACTATAAGTTGACTTGAAAGTTCACATAAGTCGACTTGAAAGTTCACACAAGTCGACTTGCAGAAGAAAATTAACACACAAAACTCAGGTCATAAGTCGACTTGTATAATTCATAAGTCGACTTAGTATAAGTCGACTTAACAGTTCATATAAGTCGACTTGGCCGAGAGATTTTGCACATTCCAGAGCATTTCATAAGTCGACTTATCAACCCTGATTAGTCGACTTATGAACATGCACAGACACTGTGCATGTCCAAAATCTGACTTAAACCTTGATAAAAAAATAGCAAATGAAATCCAAAAATTATGAAACTTTGGAAAATCTTTATAAACATATCACTGAACATATTAGAAAAGTAATTTTTGGATTTGTACTTCTCATTTGTAAAAACTTGTCATTTTACAAAAATATCCAAAACATGAAAAGTTGATATACATGAAATAAAATGTTTTAACATAAACCAAGTTTTGAAATTTTGTAAATTGATTTTATAGACTTAATAGAAGATGTATATAATGATTTTAAGTTAATAAACTAAGAACACAATATTTTCACAAATACAATAGAATGTGAAACATATGAGTATGTATATGAATATATATTTGTTTCATATCTATGAAATCAAACCAAAACATATATGTATATATATAACTATATATATACAAAACCAAAATGTGTATGTGTGTATATGATTAAGCTTAAAGTACTAACACACATAATATAAACCTAAACTAAATATACCCAAGCTATGATCTTGATCTTCAATAAGCTCTTCTTGGTAAACTTGCGGATGAAGCTTGAACTTGGATCTTCAACTTGAATTGCATGACTTCACTCCACAATTTCGCCAACCTTCATTAGATATGATCGTTATGGCGCAATCCATCCAATCTTCAACGTATTGTTTGTCTATAATAAATAGGAAAACACGAACACTAGACAAACGACATTAGAAGTAAATTGTTTGTAAATCATCATCAAAACAAAAGGACCTAACAATCTTCCTCTTTTTGATGATGACAAACAATTTACAAAAAGATATATATATGCATGAAAGGAAAAGAATATATACATTATAATTATCATGCATATAAAAAAAAAGAATATACTCACAATATTTCTCCCCCTTTGCCAACATCAAAAGGGGAAAACAAAAGAATAGAGAGAGCGAAAGCTCCCCCTACAAATAAGCATGGGTGAGTATAAAACAAGTACAGGGATTGCTCCCCTATCAAAATGCCTTAATGAATATATGCAATAATGATCAAGGCAAAACATGTGAGTAAGCATAGATGAAAAATATGTTAAACACAACTCACATACAACAAGACAATTGAGAACACATGATGATATGTCATTATAAAAGATGTGTCTCAAAGCATTGGTTTTAAAACAAAACCAAAAAAAATTATGAAAAAAAAGGAAACATGAGAATCATGCAAAAAGTTTTCAAATGAAAACAAATCAACCAATGAAATCATAAATCACAAGTAAATCACATAAAACCAAATCATCATAGATTTTCAAAAATCAAAAGAGGCAACCGTATCTAGCTCTTAAGCTAGTAACAACCCATATAAACATTTTTAGCACCCGGTAAACAAGATTTGGGAATAAACACCCAATAAACACGGGGGGTTATTCAAACATAAACCTCTCATCAAAATCGAAACTAATAATCATGAAAATAAAAAAATTGATCAAATAAAAATTGTTTTCATATTCAAAATTTTCAAAGCACAGTTTTCAAAACCAAGAAAAAGAAAAAAAAGCACTCAAATTCTTGGTTTAAAAATCATTTTGGCACCGAAGCATTCTTGGTGCCGGATTGTTTAGAGACATGACCCCTATCAATAAAGCTCAAAGCCCTAGGGTTATGAACCTTCTTGGGCACATATGGTGCACTAACATGGTCAAAGCAATAATCACTCAAATAACCCTTCCGATTGTAATATGTGTAATAAAATAGATTCATTTGTTTTTGTGGACCATTAGCTCGTGCACGTGAACCATTTGCAAACATAGATTGTTCTTCAAGACTATTTTGCAAATGGGAAACTCTACTCAAATCAAAACTAAATTTTGCTAAGTGACTAAATCTACCACAAACATTACATTTAAACTTTTGTGGTCTACTATAAACATTTGGTAAGATAGATTTTCTTTTCAAATCAAAACAATATTCGGCCAAATAACCAAAACGACCACAATGATCACATTTAAACACATGAGCATGCTTATGATGAACATGATGAGTATGTGCATGTGTATGTGCAAAATGTGATGATGATGAAACTTGATGGGATGCACAATTGCACAATTATGATTATTTATTGTAGCTTGTGTTCATCATAGCAAAATTTAGCAAGATGGCATTTTCGACCGCAAATAGAGCATTTGTAAATCTTGCTATACATGTGTGCATAGTGAGTGTTTGATTTGAAAATGTTAACACGGGACTTTGCACACAAGTCTATAAGCTTATCATGATTAACAATACATGTTTTAAAGGATGAATCTAAAGATGATATGCGATCCTTAACATGATTCAACTCATCATTATGCACACAAATATTATTATTATAAGTAGAACATATATAAGTTTTTGTAAAAAAAACAACTTTATTTTTTATGTTCTCTACTTCTAATATGACATTATCTCTTTAATGAGTTAAGCTAGCAATAGATGAATGTTATTATTTTCCAAACTTAATAACTCATTGTTTTCTTTCAACATAACATTCTCTTTAACAACTATATCAAGTTTGGAAGCTAGCGACTCGTGATCGGATTTTAATTCTACATGTTTGCTTTTTAAATCTAAAAAGATATGGTGTAATTTGTTATAGGCATGCAATAATTTTTCGAAAGCACAAGCAAGTTTATTACTAGATAAATCATTAATGGATTCGAACTCAAAAACCTTACTAGGGCTATCGCCTAGTGCCCTTGTGCGTGATGCTCCACATGAACTTGAAAAAGAATCCTCCAAAGCTTGTCGGATTACCTTCAAGTTTCCTTGATGTACTTTAATAAATTTCCATAAAGTATAAGTACTATTAAAATGAACAAACTTGTTAGACATAGATGAATCAAAAGCATTACACAAAAATTCTAACAAGAGTTTATTCATTGTAAACATCTTATGATCATTTTAACACCACTTGGATTTCTCTGTAGTGGGTATAATATAAGCTTCATCTATAATATCTCATAAATCAAAATGTCCAGATCTAACAAATATATTAAATCTAGAACACCATTGGTCATAGGGGGAAATTATCTATTCTAGGAGAAATATTAGGATCATAGCCTAAACAAGATGCACAATGCATATCCAATATTATAAATATGTGCAAGCAAGATTAATGCAATAAAAACTGGATTAGCACAAAAAGATAACTTGGATCTTTAACTTAAGGTGATTAGACCTTAAATCAAAGAGCATCAAGCTCTAATACCAATGAAAGTACTCTGATACCAATTGAAAGTACCCAAATGCCACTAGGAAGGAACCCTAGACGGGGGTGAATAAAGTTCATGCTAATCTAATCCGATTTAAATACCGATTAAAACTAATTAACAAATATCCTAGCAAATATAATATGCAACAAGATATGTGCAATGATATACAAGTTAACACTAGGGTGAAACAAGATATAAATAAACAAGAGTGATAGTGATCAAATAAACAATGTAAACACACAATATGATCATGGAGTTCAGAACTTCCGTCCTATGTCTCTGCTCCCCACTCCCGAGGAGAAATCCACTATCACATCGGGTTTTCAACGATCACCTGAAAACGTTTACACCTCACACTCGGTTTTCTAGTTCACCAAAAACTTTACAATTACTCACAATGTAAACACACTAACTACCACATCAAGTGTTGGTCTCTAGCTCGTGTTTCCCTCAAGTGTTAGGAATTACAACATCTCTCTAGGCATTATCACCTACCCCACTCCTCTTGGGACGACCCCGTCTCTCACCACACATTCCTCTTGGTGTACTAGTGTAATACAAAGTGAACTTCACAGTTAGGCACTCTAATACACTTTAATCCCTCTAAATGTTGGCCTAGCCCGTGTCACATTCCTCAAGTATTTGGAATTATCATCTCTCACTAGGCTTTACTACCGATCTCACTCCTCTTGGAACTGACCCCGTCTCTCACCAACCACTTCTCTCGGTGTCCAAGTGTAGTACAAAGTGCAACTCACAATAATAGCTCACAACAAGATTTGTTCTCTAATACAAGACGAGAACTCAATTAGGCACAACTCAAGGTTATAATCTCTCACAACCCCAATTATATTATGTATGAAATACAATAAGCTTAAGTCGGTGTGTGTAACAATAAGATTCAATAAAACAAAATCAAACTAAACTCAACTATAAAAATCTAACTTATAGAGATGATAATCAATAAACAATGTAAATACAAAGCTAAAAATTGAGTTTAGAAAACTTCTCTATAGATAACAAGAGAGAGGAAGAAGAGTGAATGCCCAAACACCAATAAATGATCTCCACTTGCTCTTGAGAAATTATCTTCACAAACAAAACTCTTAAACCACACTTAAACCCTTAAACAAAACTTGTAAACTCTTTTTAAAACTTTTCTCTTGTTAGGTGGGAGAGGTAAATGCAATTGGGTATTTATAACAATCCAAGACATCAGCCAAAACCTCAAGGAAATAACCAAAAATCCACACAAAAACAGAATATGAAAATAGCCGTTACTGTGTAACGGTCATATTTATAAATCGACTTGCATTCGGCTCACTATAAGTCGACTTGTATTCGACTTACAATAAGTTGACTTGAAAGTTCACATAAGTCGACTTGTAGAAGAAAATTAACACACAAAACTCAGGTCATAAGTCGACTTGTATAATTCATAAGTCGACTTAGGTCGACTTAACAGTTCATATAAGTCGACTTGGCCGAGAGATTTTGCACATTATAGAGCATTTCATAAGTCGACTTATCAACCCTGATAAGTCGACTTTTGAACATGCACAGACATTGTGCATGTCCAAAATCTAACTTTTAAACCTTGATAAAAAATAGCAAATGAAATCCAAAAATTATGAAACTTTGGGAAATATTTATAAACATGTTAATGAACATATTATAAAAGGAATTTTTGGATTTGCACTTCTCATTTGTAAATACTTGTCATTTTACAAAAATGTCCAAAACATGACAAGTTGATATACATGAAATGAAATGTTTTAACATAAATCAAGTTTTGAAACTTTGTAAATTGATTTTATAGACTTAATAGAAGATGTATATAATGATTGTTAAGTCTATAAACTAAGAACATAATATTTTTACAAATACAATAGAATGTGAAACATATGAGTATGTATATGAATATATATTTGTTTCATATCTATGAAATCAAACCAAAACATATATGTATATATATAACTATATATATACAAAACAAAAATGTGTATGTGTGTATATGATTGAGCTTAAAGTACTAACACACATAATATAAACCTAAACTAAATATACCTAAGCTATGATCTTGATCTTCAATAAGCTCTTCTTGGTAAACTTACGGATGAAGCTTGAACTTGGATCTTCAACTTGAATTGCATGTCTTCACTCCATAATTCTGCCAACCTCCATTAGATATGATCGTTATGGCGCAATCATCCAACCTCCAACGTATTATTTGTCTATAATAAATAGGAAAACACAAACATTAGACAAATAACATTAGAAGTAAATTGTTTGTAAATCATCATCAAAACAAAAGGACCCAACAAAACCCCCTTCAGATTGAATAACTAAGCCTTTAAATAGTTAGGGTTATCTAAATTTTTTGATTCTCTGAGTGGAGATCCCACTTTTCGTTTCACCCTTTAGATTCTTGATGTGGAGATCCAACTTTGAGTTTCTTTTGCACCTAGAGATAGAATATAAAATTCTTCCTCTCCAGCATAGAGTTCGCCTTTGCCCTAAAAGAACATTACTTTCTAATACCATAATCCATGTCTTACACACATGGGGAATTTTATCTCGAATCCTAAGTAGAGATAAGTCTACGCCTAACATGCGTTTTTGGTTAGTCCTTTATCGTAAACAGGACAAAAACTCACGTATTCAACATCGTGGCAGGCCGTTATTAATAACTCTACAATCCTTCATTTCCCCCTAACCGTTTCCCATACCTCTATTAAAACAGAATGGTTTCATGCCTTACACGTATGGGGAATTTTATCTTAAACCCTAAGTAGAGGTAAGTCTATGCCTAACACGCGTTGTCTGTTAGTCTTTTACCGTAAACAGGATAAAAACCCATGTATTCAACATTGTGGCAAATCGTTATTAATAATGCCATAATTCATGCCTTACATGCATAGGGAATTTTATCTCGAACCCTAAGTAGAGGTAAGTTTACGCCTAACACGCGTTGCCGGTTAGTCCTTTACCTTAAACAGGACAAAAAGCCACATATTCATCATCGTGGCAAGATGTTATTAATAATGTTGTAATCCATGTCTTTTACGTATGGAGGACTTTATCTTAATCCCTAAATAGAGATAAGTCTGTATCTAACACATGCTGCCGGGTAGTGCATTCCCGTAAAAATGGCAAAGCCCACGTATTCGACATCATGACGGGTTGTTATTAATAATGCTAAAATTCATGTCTTACATGCATCTCGATCCCTAATTAGAGATAAGTTTACGCCTAACATGCATTGCCGGATAGTTTTTCGTCGTGAAAAGGACACCATAATCCATGTCTGGGGGACTTTATCTCGATCTCTAATTAGAGATAAGTATATGCCTAACACGTGTTACCGGTTAGTATTTTTTTATGAAAAGGATACCATGATTCATGCCAGGGGATCTTATCTCGATCCCTAATTAGAGATAAGTCTACATCTAACACATATTGTCGGGTAGTCTATTCCCGTAAGAAAGACGAAGTCTACATATTCAATATTATAGCACTAAGATAGTTAACTCTTTTAGCATAACGTTACATGTGAAATGGACTTAGATATTTCACATGCTAGCCCGACTCAAACGGTTGTTGATAAAGGCTCATCAAAACCATTGATGGCTAAGAGTTTCCCAAAAATTCTATAAGTATTATGGTTATTTGTTCTAAATATAATGGGTAATCGTAATAAGGTACAAAAGTCATTGACACACCAGCTTCCTACAATCAAAACTCTCATGTGGTTAAGAAAAGTTGACAAATGATTAATAGGACGTCAGGATAAGATCCGTACCTGAAGATGAACTAGCCTCAACAGTTAGTCTTGCAGCCTCTACACTTGGGCCTGCCACGTCCTAACATCGGATAACGCGTTGTAAATGAAAGTCAACACCGGTCAACGCATTGCAAATGAAAGTCAATATCGGTCAATGTGTTGCAAATGAAAGTCAACACCAGACAACACGTTGCAACGAAGGTTGACGTCAGCCAATGCGTCGATAATTTAGCCGGAATATGGCTCAGGATTACCCCCGAAAGTTTAATCGTGATTCAGATATAAATTCTCGACGAAGATGATCAAGTTCAATGTCGATTCAATGACACAAGCTAAATCAGAAACTAATACACTAACTTTAGTTTAAGCTTTCAACAATAGTCAAACGATAAACGTAGCACCGGAAAATTTTTAGCTATTCGACAAAATACTGAATAGACTAAAAGATGAAGAAGTCAAGAATCAAAGTCATTTACAGGTCCTTCTATGCGATCTCTTTGACAAAATACTGAAGATATTAAAGGCTAGACCAATCATATCCAAAGTATTCCAGGCTCTTCTATAAAAGAACGAGACTGAAACACTTTGGAGAATGTATCTGTAGGCATTAAAAATTGCCTATAGGTCCCCGTACGCAGCTCGAGATGAAGAGAAGACGATAAACGTCATTATCCGAGTCAAAGAAAATTATCCAATGCTGTAGAGAAGTTAACAAGCATATGAAGTGAGTCAGTGAAGCGTATGAGTCAACGTAACACGTGAAACGACAAATCAACGAAGAAACAACTTAGCCAGGAGCTGTGTTTTGCCCAAAAGGGATGAAACACCATGTGTGTCTTGCCCACACCATGTGTGTTTTGTCTATATAAAGTTATAGGTCTTTTTGTTAGCTTTCAAATACATTTTGAATTACCTCATTCTGAGATCAGATGAAAGAGTTAGAGCCAAAATACATAAGGGAGTACAAACTGTCTCGCACATGTGCGAGACACCCCGAACTATCTTGCACATGACAGGACTATTTCGACCATGATACGATTCAATTCTAAAGAAACTCAAAAGACAAAAGTTATATGTCTTTTCATCATCTTTCTAATGCATCTTGTATTACCTTATTCTGAGATCATACAAGAGAGTTAGAGCCAAAATACCGAAAGTAGTACAAACTGTCTCGCACATGTGCGAGACTCCCCGAACTATCTCGCACAAGACAAGACTGTTTCAGTCATGATATGATTCGATTTTGAAGAAACTTAAAAGACAAAAGTTATAGGTTTTTTGTCAGCTTTCTAACTCATCTTGAATCACCTCATTCCGAGATCGGACGAGATAGTTAGATCCAAATAACGAAGGCCGTACAAACTGTCTCGCACGTTTGCGAGACACCCCAAACTATCTCGCACCCGGGACGCAGATTCGACAGTTTTCAATTGATTTTTATGGTTCCAGAGCCTCCCTAATTGCTTTGAGGCTATCTCTAAATGTGGTTAAGTGGTTATTAACTGAGGATAAGGGCAAATCATTAATTCCTATCCTAAAATGCTACATCCCAAGCCTATAAATACAAGTCTAGGGCCCCTATACATGGGGGATCTGAAATAGAGGTGAGGTGCTATCAAATTAGAGAGTGGACCACGAATTTCAGAGGAGGGCTAGCAGATCTTGGCGAACTCCAGTATAAGGAGGGAAGCTATTCGAAGGATCTGAGGCTCGTTTCATCATTCCTTGAGACCAGACTTTATTTTGATCTCGAGAAGAGTAGTAATCTCACTTTGTTGAGATTATTTACTTCTGCGATTGTTTTCTTTGTGAAGCAAGGGCATTGATCTTTTATTATGATCAACCGAATCTGATCCACGGTGGTCTACGGATAAACCACGACACATGCAAAGATCCCACACAAGCAGCGGGTGGTAAACGTCCTCTCCGTGTGTTTCTAGAGAGTTGTATTTTTATTTTTTATTCTTATAAGAAAAGTCTTATAAAAAGACTAACTCTTTTGAACTTGTTGTAAATGATTAAAGTTGTAATGAGTTTCATGAATAAATCAACTTTTGACGCGAACACACTCACATATGGAGTCTTCGATATCAACTCTCTATCTTAACTATCTTCGGGTCAGCTGGAAGCTTCAAACGGGCTCTTAATGATACACTAACTGGCTTCGTCTCTATGCTTACATTGAACCGCTGTAGAACCTTCTTCAAATAAGCCACTTATGTCACATAAATTCTACCATTTTCTCTGTCTCTGCCGATCTCCATTCCCAAAATGCACTTCGCTTCACCCAAATCCTTCATCTCAAACTCACTCGAAAGCTGAATCTTCAATCTATCTATGGCGGATCTGAAAATAGAAGCAACCAACATGTCATCGACATAAAGCAATAAATAAATGTACGCACCTCCATGTAACTTGTGATAATACATGCAAGGATCAAGCTGGCTCCTAATGTACGAATGACCGAGCTTAAACACATCGAATCACATATTTCATTGTCATGGAGATTGCTTCAACCCGTATAGAGATTTCTTCAACCTACAAACCAATTACTCCTTGCAGCTCAGAACCCCAATGGCTGAGTCATATAGATTTCCTCATCAAGATCACCATGAAGAAATATTGTTTTCACATCCAATTAATCTAATTCTAAACCATATTGTGCCACCAAAGCTAGCAAAATCCGAATCGACGAATGCTTCACTATTGGAGAAAAGACCTCATTGTAGTCAATACATTCATTTTGTGTATATCTCTTCACAACCAACCTAGCCTTGAACCTCACGGGAGTGCCTTCAATGCCCTCCTTCTTCGTATACACCCACTTGCAACCAATAGCCTTCTGTCCCTTTGGAAGCTCGACAAGCTCTCATGTGCCATTCATATGAAGAGACTCCATCTCCTCCTATATAGACACTTGCCACAAATCAGCCATCGAATTCTGCTCGGCCTCTCTGAATGTAGTAGGAACCATCTCATCGACAATCTCCACCGAAAGTGCATACGCAACGACTGTGTCTGTATACCTCTCTAGCATTTATATGTCTCTCCTCGACCTTCAAACCGTAATAGAATCCTGAACCTGAGCTGTCGGTCCCTGATCCTACTTAACTGTACATGTATCCTCCAAATCATCGCCATGCTCGCCTGGCATTATCTCAATTGGTACTCTAATGGATACAAACTAGACAATGTGGAGTTACATCAATCTCCTGTTAGACCCTAGAAGGGGGGGGGGGGGGGTGATTAGGGTCTTATGCTAATCGAATCCCGATTAAATGCCAATTAAAATTATGTTGATCAATTAGTTCTTGTAAGAGATAGATATGAATAAGAACGATAAGAATAAGCACAAATGAAAAATACACTAAGGAAACACAAACACAAGATATGTTTACGAGGTTCGGTCCCCACGACCTACATCCCCGCTCCTCACCTCGAGGAGATACTCCACTATCACAATCCGGTTTAGAAGCTGGAACTTCTACACACTCGGTTTACAAGACCACCAAAACTCTCACACCACACAATCACTAAGCAATCACACTTTACACACTAAGTGTAGGAACCTAGCCTGTGTCCTCCTCCTCAAGTGCTCGGATGCAACATCTCCCTAGGTTCGTCAACCGACGCCACTCCTATTGGATTCGACCCCGTCTCTCGCCTCACACTTCTCTCAGTGTACAAGTGTATTACAAGTGATACTCACAAATAAAGATTAAATATAATGGTTTGTTCTCAACAACAAATGAGAACACAAATGAAGCTCACACTCACTAAATCACACACCACAACCCATAATATATAGTATGGAATATTAAGCTCAATATAGTGTGTGTGATAACAGTGAATGAAAAAGAATAACTTAATAAATATAGCTAAGATATGAAAATGAAGTAGAAAGCTATATGTAAAGATGAGTTAGAGAAAACTTCTCCATAGACAAGAAGAACAGTGGATGATGAGATTAAAAATTCTCTTCTTGTAGTAGGAAAACTTCTTTTGAAAATAGACTGATGAAATCTGCTTAAACAGCTCTTTTAATCACACTTAAGATTTTGTTAAACACAAAACTTGGATATATGAAAGAGAGCAGCAATGGGGTATTTATACCCACTCAAAATATCAGCCAAAACCAATTTGAAAAGACAAAAAAGCCCCTAGAGAATCAAATCAGAAACTAGCCGTTGGAATCAAATTATGAGTTCGGCGGTCGACCGTGGAAATCTCGCGGTCGACCGTGAAGCACAAAAAGGCTGAGTATAGATTTTGAAAGCTGGCGGTCGACCGCGGTGGTCGACCACGAAAGTCTCTGGATGATTTCACGGTCGACCGTCACGATCGACCGCGAGCACATATAAGCCATAAAATGAAAGTTTGCTTCTGGCGGTCGACCGCAATCTAATACTTGGCATATGATGGGTTTTGGACTGATTTTAAAAATACATTAAAAATATCAAATCAATTCCAAAAATAGTAAAACTTTGGAGAAAGTTTCTAAATGATGAAATAAACATGTTTGAAAAGGAATTTTTGGATAATCAATTTTCGTTTGCAAAAACTCCCTGTTTTTGAAAAGTGTTCAGAAAACCTATATTTCGTGAATATGAAAATTAAGATATGACTTGTAAATATGTATATATATCATGCATATATTATATATGTATAATAAAGTATGAAAGAGCTGTAAACATGAAATAAACACTATTGTAATAGAGTTTGGTGAAAAATCATTTGTATGATAGAAAACGTCAAAAATATGTTAAGTGTACATATATTGAGCTTGCATATAAAAATACGATATATGTAAGCAAACTAAACTTATACCTAGGTGAATGCACACACATGAACTTGAATCTTTAAATCTTGATTTTCGTGTGTTGAATTACCTGTAAAGATAAAACAAAAAACACAAAGACTGGAAAATATATTAGATATAAATTGTTTGGCAAATCATCATCAAAACAAAAGGGCCAACATCTCCAACACCTGCAATATCTCCTTTGTCAGGGTGCTCTCCACCTGATGAGAGCTGGGAAGCTTCAAAATTGAAGCCTCATCAAATGTAACGTCTCTACTCAACACAATCTTCTTATCAACTGGATCCTAAATCTTGTATCATTTGACACCTCGCTTGAATCCCACAAATATAGCCTTCCTAGCTCTAGGTTTCAATTTATCAGTCTTTACATAATAAAATGCAGGGCACCCAAATACCTTGAGCTGATCATGTTAGTCTTTTTATTTTGATGATGTTTAACAAATAATTTATCACTAATATTGTTTGTCTAGTGTTTGTGTTTATCTATTTATTATAGACAAACAACATGTTGGAGGATGGATGGAATCAAGCATTCACAATCATATCCAATGGAGGTTGGTGGAATAGTGATTGAAGCTTTGTAATTCAAGTTGAAGATCCAAGTTCAAGCTTCATCTGCAAGTGTACCAAGATAGAGCTTCGTTGAAGATCACAAGCTTGGGTAAATTAGTTTAGGGTTTATATTTTGTGTGTTAGATACTTTAAGCTCAATATCATATACACACACATTTTATTGGTTTCTATGTATATATCTATATATCTATATCTATATCTACACACACACACACACACACACACACACACAACAAGTTTTGGTTTTATAGTTTACAAGTTTATATAAATATGAAATCTATATTATTGTTTACATATATATATATATACATGTTTCATATTTATCATTTTGTTAAATGCTTATTGTGCAAAACAACATTTTTACATATTTAGTTTATAGACTTATCAACAATAGTTTGTATCTTTTATCAAGTCTATAAAATCAGTTTATAATGTTTTTAAAACATGGTTTAATCAAAATGACAAAACAAGTATGTTTTCATTTTCATGTTTTGGATAATTTTGTAAAATAAAGAGATTTCTTATTTGGGAGGTGCTTTTTGAAAACTAGTTTTTGTAGCATGTTTATTATCATGTCTACAATTATTTTCAAAGTTTTACATTTTTCTGATTTTATTTGCTATTTTTAAAAGGAGTTTAAAAATCAGATTTCTGTTTCAAAACAGGATGATAACCTGTTATCAGTCGACTGGTAACTGGTAAGTTAACACTAGTCGACTGATGATTTTGTTCCCAGGTTTGGGTCTACACCCCCAAATCTAACCACCTCCCCCTTGGAGACCAAACCTTTATCAACAAGCTCTCTCTTCAACTCCAGTCATTTTAGCAAGCACCTTCTCTTACCCAGAATTTTTTTTTTCAATCAATATCATTCTTGGTGATCCTACCTGTCCTCCTAGTGTAGCTCTGCCCTCATCTCCTACGTATGAAGGCCAATTGAAGTTGCACACAACTCTAGTTTCTCAATGGTCACTGCCTTTGTCAATACATCTATAGGATTTTGGCTCCCTAAAATTTTCTCCAACAATAACTTTTCGTCCTCTATTAGCGAGCATATTAAGTGGTAACGTACGTCGATGTGCTTTGTTCTGGCATGATATACTAGGTTCTTGGTAAGGTGTATAGCACTCTGGTTATCACAATAAAGAACTCTGTTCCTCTACTTCAAACCCAACTCTTCCAGACATCCAGTCAACCAAATCATCTCATTGCTAGCCTCAGTCACTACGACATACTCTATATCAGTCGTGGACAACTTCACTATCTTCTGCAAATGTGAGACCCAGCTCACTGCTGTCGATCCTAGAGTATAAATATACCCTGTGGTACTTCGCCTTGTATCATAATCATCAACAAAGTCTGCATCCATATATCCCTGCAGTACCAATTCTTTTCTCCTAAAGCATAGTAGCATATCTGTAGTCCATCTCAAGTATCTCAGTATCCACTTTACGGTCTCCCAATGCTACTTCCCTGGATTGCTGGCAAACATGCTCACAACTCTCACTACATGGGCGATATCCGGTCTTGTGCAAATCATTACATACATAAGACTACCAATAGCTAATGAGTATGGCACTCTGGTTATAAATTCCTTCTCTGCATCCGTATTGGGTGACTGCTCCTTGATAATCTGAACTGACTTTCAAGGGGCGTGCTAATGGCCTTTGCATTATCCATCTCTGAAGTACCTTCCTAATGTATTCAGTTTGACTCAACTTCAACATCCCTTCAGCCACATCTTTACTGATTCACATCCTAAGAAATTGATTGGCTGCACCTAAATCCTTCATGGTAAACTCATTTGCCAACTGCTTCTTCAACTTGTTTATCTCTTGTAAGCATGGTCCTGTAACTAACATGTTATCTACATACAACAATAACACAATATAGTTGGACACGAATCTCTTGAAGTAGCAGTAATGATCTGAATTGCACCTTTCATAACCATTACTCTGCATGAAGTTATCAAACTTCCTGTACCACTGTCTTAGAGCATGTTTCAAACCGTATAAGCTCTTCTTGAGCTTACATACCACCTCTTCATTTCCTTCCTCTATGAAGCCTACATGTTGCTTCATGTAGATTTTTTCATTCAAGTCACCATGAAGAAATGCAATCTTCACATCCAACTGCTTAAGATAGAGATTTTCAGCAGCTACTAAGCTCAACACCACCCTGATGGTTATAAGTTTCACGACAAGGAAAAATATCTCTGTATAATCCACTCATTCCCTCTGTTGAAATCCTTTTACAACTAATCTAGCCTTGTATCTTTTGCTACCATCACTCTCCTGCTTGACCCGGTAGACCCACTTGTTATGTAAAACTTTCTTGTTCGCAGGAAGCTGGGCTAACTCTTATGTCTCATTCGAGTGGAGAGAATCCATTTCTTCTTGCATCACATGCTCTAACTGCTAAGATTCAATCTATTGCACTACCTCCTCATAACACTCTGGTTCTCCACTGTTTGTCAAAAGCAAGTAATATAGTAACGAAAGATATCTGGGATTCGGTTTGGGTACTCTGGATGACCTACTAAGCTCCTCGCCCTAGGTACTAGTCTCTGCACCTGGAGTCCTCTCCGTCCTTTGGCCAGAACTAACATTGTCTCCCATATCTGGAAGTTCCTCTAAATCCATGTACTTGGATGCACCTGCATCCTTAGTGCTGCTCCAACTGCTTTGACTATACTTGTCATTATCCCTGTCCTTGTACATCACCTCTTCATTAAATATAACATCTCCACTCCTGATGATTTCCTTGTTCTTATCATCCCACAGATGATATCCAAACTTATCAATATCGTATCTAATAAATGTACACTTCTATGACTTAGCTTCTAGCTTGTCCCTGACATGGTCACTGATATGAACATATGCCCATGATTTATCAAGTACGCTGCTGTATGCACCGCGTCCACCTAAAATATCTTAGGTGGACCTGCATGTATACGCATGCCCCATTGCATGCTCTGTCAACGTTTTGTTCATCCTTTTACAACACTATTCTGTTGCGGTGTTCCTAGAGTAGTCCTTTATAAATAAATCTCATTCAGACCACAGAACTTCTTAAACTCCTCTAGCTAATACTCTCCACCATTGTCTGATCTTAGACACTTCACCTTTAGATTTATCTCATTCTCTACCATGGTTTTCTACATCTTAAAGATCCCAAACACCTCTGACTTGTACTTCATGAAGTATGCCCATACATTCCTTGAGTGATCATCGATAAAGGTGGCATAGTACGCTGAACCGTCAAGAGAAGACAAGCTAGCTGGATCCTATACATCTGTATGAACAAGCTCTAACTTGTGAGCTTTAGGTGATCTTTCACTCTTCTGAAAGCTGACCCTCTTCTGCTTCCCGTAGATACAATCTTCACAAATACCAACTTCCACTGAATCGATGTCAGGTAGCTTTCCCTGTGAGTGTAGAATCTTCATACGTTTCTGACCTATATATCCCAACCTATTGTGCTACAGATCTGCACTTTCCTTGCCAGCTGTAATTATGAGGGCGTCACTCGCATGTGAAGTTAAGTAGAGAGTTCCGGTTTTATTACCACGAGCAACCACTATAGTACTGTTGGAGACCTTCCACGAATCCTCAGTAAATGTCAAAATATAACCTTCCACTCCAAGCTGGCCAACTGAAACAAGATTTCTTTTCAACTTCGGCACATGTCTGACATTCTTTAGAGACCACTTAGAACCCTTCATCTCTATCTGCACATCACCTCTTTCCACAATACTACAAGGTTCGTTGTCCCCCCAAGTACACTTTTCCCAAAGTCCACTGCTATATAGTTATGAAGAAACTTCCTATTAGCAGTGGCATGGAATAAGGCTCCCGAATCAATAACACATGAATCAGTGTCACTATCCATAACAAGGATCAAAACATCTTGCACAATATGAGCCTCTTGCTCATTTGTATCCTTCTTTGGCGCTTTGCAGACTGAAGACATGTGGCCCTTCTAGCTGTAGTTTTAACACTTCCCTTTGATAGGCCTCACCTTCGAGTTTGATATTTTCTTCTTCGACATCAACTCCGACCGCTTCCTGTTCTACTTAACCTTATTTTGGCTTCGGCCTCTCTGCTCAAAATTTAGGGATGAACCTGAACCCTCTGATTTGTCCAAATTTCTTCTAACCTCCTCGGATAGAATCATACTCACAACCTCGCTCAGCTTTAACTTCTCTTTTCCTACCGAGTTGCTAATTGCAATTACGCAACCTGTCCAGCTGTCCAGCAACTGCGATAGTATCAGCAGGGCTTGCACTTTATCATCAAACGTGAAGGAATATCCTTCTGCCATCTTGAGGTTGAAGAGTGTCTTGACGAGATACACCTTATTTGTGGCTAATGGTTGCTCATATATCTTTGCGAGCGCTTCTATAAGCCCCACCGTCGTCGTCTCCTTTAATATATTATGGGTGACTGAGTTTATGAGTGACAACCAGATCTGCCCTAGGGCCTTCTGATCCAGTATTTCCTAGTCCTCATCTATGTCCTCCTTCTTCTTTCCTTTAGTTTTACCCATCAACAGACGATAAAGATCCTTCTGGTATAGATAGTCCTTCATCTGCGACTTTCAGTAGGCGAAGTCTGATCCGTCAAACTTCTCAATCTTTGATTTGCCTTCTTCTTTCATAGCTCTCACACAGATCTTTGCCAAACCTCTCTCTGATACCAGTTGTTGGGGTTAATCTATCGACAACCTGTTAAAGAGCCTCCATGCAACATATACCCTACGGATCATGTGACGAACAAATAGCAAGTAAGAACTCACATCAAAACAAAAGAAGTAGGAAAGAACAAATAAAGAAGAGAACACCATATATATATATAATCTATTTAATACTATTCTAAAAGTGTGTAACATGTTAAAATATTTCTTTCGAAAGTATTATCGAATTTGAATGTATCATACTCCCTTTAAAAGAGGGAGTTGTGGAAAAACTTTCTGTGGACTATATTACCCCTATTCTTTTTTGATATTATATTATAATCCTAACTAAACTAAATTAATTATTATTGTTAATTAATTATATTATATGTCACTTCAAGTTTGTCTAACTTAGTCCCAAAAACTTCCAATATTATTGTTGAACTCTACATCATATTAATTATTACTAATGTACAATAATATATTAATAGGCAAATTGCATGTTAATAAACTATTCGTGGAAAGAAAAGAAAACATAGAATTATTCTAAAATTGTACCCTGACATTCATATAGGAAACTTGCAGGGAGTATTCTTACATTTAGGTAACATGACAGAAGGTACAAACATTTAATTTTAGAAAACATTAGGATATTTAAGTGTAGCATGATACAAGTGGAAGTATATAACTTTCATAAACTATAAGGTATTTAAGTTCAATTAAGTCTATAAAGATTTAAAACTTTGTTAACCACAAATAATCGTACGTATGTGATCTTATTGATAAATAATATTCATTATGTAATATGAGGCCAGAGGCTTAGCTTATATTTATATAGTAGAAGAGGTGTGAAAAAAAATTAAAGCATCATATTTTAAATAATACCAATATTTTGAATTATTTCCTGAAATTATATACATTACGTAGAATACTTTAGAAGAGGCTTTCGAAGGACTACTACAGAGTGTTGGACATTAGATAAATATTAGACAACTAAAATCTATGATATCATTTTGCAGAAATCGGCGATACGTAAAAAATATCAGGTGTCATATGAGATAATATTCATACATAATATAGCATTATAAGCTATAACCTAATATAATAATGAATTTTAAATATAAGAATTTGCATAAAAATATATGCTTAAAATATGGAAGAGCTGAGAGTGGAGAGATTTGGAAGACGAATTGTGACTTTTGTGGCTTTCGTGGGTTTTGCTTTTGTTTCCCAAACATGACCAAACCCTAGCCCATAATCAAATTAAAAATGACTCTATTTTGTCGATATCTTGAAAGGGATGTATCGGTCAACATTTTTATAACGATCGATATATTAGAAAAAAAATCCCTAAATAAAAGAAAACAATACATGACCATAAATATTATCAAGTAAGGTCTTTAACCTGATATATCGGCTAATATAGCGATATATCAGTCAATATTTTAATACATTGCCTATAAGAACAATATTTAAAGATAATTTAAATATAAGTTCCTTGATTTTAGATCTCCAATAATTCTATATTATTCCCTCAAAATTTTAAAGTTGCTTATAATTTAAGGCCCCGTTTGGAAAAGGGTTAATGAAGAGGGGATAAAGAGAAGGATTAATGTACTTAGCCTATTTGATAATCCAAAGGACTAAATTATTAACCCGTTAAATAAGTTTTATTTTAGCCCTTATGATCAGTTTTAGTGTTTGGGAATAACAATGATTTTGACTATTTTCTTTATAATTAGAAGGGTTAACTCTTATTCCATCTAAATAGGAGTATTAGTAAACCCCTCATTTTGAGGGGTTAACTTATTTTAACCCCTCTAGAGGGGAAGGGCTGGCCCGTCAAAAGTCCGGTTCCTTCGCGAAACCCTTCTATATTTTTTATGTTTGGCAAATTATGGAGGGTTAACTCACTTTAACTCTTATATAGATTTATTGTGTTTGGCAGGTTAAGAAGGGGTTAAGTCTCCTTAACCCCTCACTTAACCCATTGCCAAACGGTACCTAAGGGACTAATATCGAGTTATTAAAATTTTGAGGGACAAAAATGTGAACAAGCCAAATTTTAAAAAATTATTTTTTTGAAAACTCTCTCAGCTATGGGGATTGTTTCAAAAAACCCACTCAATTGATTTAATTTGGCAAAATATCCTAGCTATGAGGGTGTTATAGATAGCCCCTCTTAACTTTGGTACAATTTAGGAAAAAGACCCCTTGACTATGGCGCGTCACATAAAAACTCCTCTGATCTTTTACACTTCTCTCAACAAAACCTCTTAATGCGGTTACTTGAATATGTGATTTGGAGAAAATACGCTATTGACGAAAGTTATTTTAGTTAAAAACTCTCAACCTACAATAAAAGGATCACGACCAATTTACAATTCTTTTTCCTTCTATATCTCCTCTTTTTCTTTAATCTAGCAAAAACTAAGCTAATTCTTTTATAGTTGAGGGATATTTTGGACTTTTCAAATCAAATACTTGTCATATAATAGATTAGACTCAATGAAATATTAGTTCTGAGCAGTTAAGTGAGAAAACTTTATAGGATTAAATCAAAGAATTGAAGTTGAGAAAGGTTATCTACAACAGCCCAAATTTGACGAAGATTTACTTAGTTTCAAGTTAGCAATTTTCGTGGCCAAATGCCCGAATTTGAGGTTTGTCACTCATGTCCATTTAGTGTCCTACTAACTTAGAGACTAGATAGGGTAGGGGACCCAGTTCACCCATGGTTTACTTGTCAATGTGGGGGGCTCGAGCTCAGGTCTTGGCTTGGGATCCTTCTGCCTTACTAGGTTTCCCTCATATCCAAAAATAAAGTTGAGGGGTTTTTTTAACATTGGCCCCCATAGCTAAGAGGGAGTTTTCTAAAATTAACTTAAAACGCAACTTAAGGCACATGTGACTTTAATCTTATAAAAGTAATTTTTATGTCAAGTTGTGACGCCCCTGGGTTCACAAAAGGCTATAGTCCAAGGTGAAACCAAGAATGTTAAACCTACCATACACCACACCGTGCAATAACATGTTTTACCATCATAATTACTATCTCTCTAGTAGAGTTAATAACAGGTGTAGGTACAAAAGCAAGTAAAAGATAATACAAGAATCAACTGATGAAATAATAGAGATCAGATTAATATTTCATCAGCTAACATACTGAAGTACAAGTCAATGTCTGAAATAAATGAACTGGAGTTCTCAACAAGTCTCAAATACAAATGTCTGAGAAAGAGGAAATAAGGCACACAACCTTTACAACTTCTAGAAATAAAATCCTCAAATGTCTAAACAGAAGTCTACAGTGGAGCTCAAAAGAACAATATAACTAAAACAGATAGCTGAAGCTAAAGTGCATCGCCATCAACCTGCGACTCTCCGAGCTCCTGGCTCATTACCTAAAAGGGGGAGGGACAACGAGCGTCAAAGCGCTAGCGAGCAACATCACAACCAACCCCAAGGGAAAGGGCTCATTGTATACATATAATTCATTTTATATATATATATATATATATATATATATATATAATCACTGATCCTATTTAGGAACTTACAACATGAGCTTAAGTACGTCGAGCAAAATAATCCAAACAAAGAAACCCTCATGTATATACCTTGTAGCTCAAATTATAGATCCCTAATGATAAGAGGGTTTTAGTACTTAGGAAATTACACAAGTATATCACTCTATGAACTGATTTGGGTTATGTATCTTAAAATTATCCTATACATCAACTCTGAAAATCTTTTGCTACAAGAATCTCTAAGAGAAATTTAATCTTTATTTGTGAAGGGTATGTAATCCTTCTGATTCACCTTGTCTTTCATAATTTGTAATAAACTATTGTACAAAATAAATTAAATTGTTCATTTTCATAGTTCACACCTTCTTATAAGTCTATGAAACACGTAGCTTAGGTATGAGTATTGTTGCGGATAATGGATTCTTATAACTCTCAACCTAAATTTTTGAATATTGTTTGACATTGGATAAATTTGAATTATTTGTTAAAATACAATCCATAGTGCATAATAAGTATAAATCATTCTCATATTATATTTTATAATTTTCTGAAACTAGAGAGTAATCGTTTTGA
Organism: Asparagus kiusianus; assembly: GCA_022839385.1. Lineage (NCBI taxonomy): Eukaryota > Viridiplantae > Streptophyta > Magnoliopsida > Asparagales > Asparagaceae > Asparagus > Asparagus kiusianus. The sequence goes on from BQKN01062127.1 coordinate 63,985, forward strand.
TAAATCAATTAATTAGTTGGGAAGATGTAGGAAGACTACATATCTGATTTTGAAATTGATCATATAATTTATGTTTTTATTGATTGAATTTGCACATTCTGACGAATAAGATTCTAGAAAAAAGTTTTTGAATATCTATAATGCTTGGTCGCCTGATAAATAATAAGTGAAAGTAAACAACAGGTGAAAGTGATTTCTTTATAGTTAAACAAAATCCTATATGACCAGATAAAACCTACCATATAACTTTGATAAATTCAAGAATTTATTTTTATCATTAATAATAATAGTTTTTTATATTTGTCCCTTACATTATTAATATTTTTTAAATGATTAAATTACTCTTAAGCCATTAATATTTTAAGACTTTTTTCTGTGAAAGGCAAAATGTTAAAACCAACAAAATATTATACATGGAAATATCCAAAATTGTTTAATATATTACGACAATCATAAACGTTTTTTTTGTAAACATGTTATAGTGAATAAATAAACTTAAAATAAATAATTTAGATATTTGACCACGTGCAGTGCACGTGCATTTCACCTAGTAATTGTAAAAGTGTCATTTACATTTTCATGGTTTCGAATGTAATTTCTTTATCATACACATACATACATACATCAGCACACACACATACATATATATGACTACATAACATAAATCACGTACCCATAATTATTATATGGTAATAATACCTATTCTTAAAGTTAATTAACACCACCTTAAGCACTGCCTTTCAGATTCTTTATTAACAGTTATGACGAGACAAATTAAATTATCATTATCAAACGTCTAGATGCATGCAGATAAATAAAATATATCGAACCAACTCATGTCGGTGTTGCTGTTTACGTTTAAAATATTTTTTACTCACGTTCAATCCACAATTCAATAACAAGTTTTTTTGTAACTTACTTCTCTCCAATCCCATGAATGATAGTAAAAGTGTTTGCCTTCCCATTAGCAGAGCTCATGATTTGTATTTAATATTTAATATTAATTGGAAAGATGGTAAGGTGGTAACGGTTAACAAAGAAGAAACGAAGGAACTCTGAGTACCTTTCAAATTCTTCTCACTTATCTTTCTTTTCATGGATCATTTAATTTAATTTTTTTTCCTCCTACCTCTTAACTCGACCTTCTAATTTTCTACTTTCCAGCTTCTCTTTCTCAATCACAATTACTTAGTATATATACTAATTCCACTTCATATACATCTCTACACGATTTCAAAACTCACAATTTGTGCTTCTCTAAAATTCAAAAGATAAAAACAAATGTGCTCTTATAAATGTTAAATAGTTTATCATGAATTTTAATTATTTTTAATGATTATTTTTCTTAAATTTTGCAGGTTAGAATTTGATTTTGTTTTTTGTTTTTTTGGAGCTAGCACCATGTATCTTCAATATTCAATGAATGCAATGGTACAAGACTATTTTTTAATACATAATTTTCTCAAAGTTTTAAGGTTAGAGCTTGATTTTCTTGGAGAGCTAGCATTGTGTATCTTCAAATTTATGAGAATTAGGTTTCGGCAATTAAGGTACAAGATTTACTTCTACTTCACTTAGCTCTTTTTTACATAAAAATGAGAAATTTATTTATTAATATATAGAGTTTTTTATTTGAATAGAAACATAATATTTTTTCTAAAACTTGAACATAAGAATAACTCTTATTCTAGCCTTTCAAATCCCATATCTCCAAATGAGAATAACCTTTTCCCCCCTCCTATTTCTTTTTTGATCCGTAGCCTTTTTTTTATTCACTTTTGTCAAATTAAGCATTTATTTTTGTCCATATCTTATTTCAACCTTTCAGATCTCATATCTCCAAGTTCCAAGCTATATAATCTTAGGCTGGTGGAAGTTGGAGAAAGTTCCTTTGTGAAAGAAATAGTGATAATGGACAATGTGATGATGTCAAGTGGAGAAGGAGGAGCCGGGGTGTGGTAGAGAAAGAAATGGTGACAATGGTCAATGTGATGATGTCAAAAGTGGAGGATGAGCTGGGGTGTGGTAGAGAACATTCAAGGATGAAAATGCAGCCATTGGATGCTTGGAGGATGATGGTGCATGCAATTGTTGAAGATTAGAACCGATATTGAGGCGAAGTACTTTTAGTTTGATTCTCGATTGTAGGTTGTCTAAAAATCGCAACAGATAGCTGATCCCTGTCAAACATCAATCAATAGTCTTGGCTAAGAAGGTTACAATCAGACGACTTTCGTGTCAACAAACACTACAACAAAGCTATTTTTTTATAGCGTTGAATGATAGCGTTTATGTTGTAAGTGTTATAGATCGTATATACATTATTTTTTGATAGCGTTTGGAAAATTTTAAACGCTATAAGTACTTATCATAATTTTTTTTGTTCCGACGCTTTGAAAACTTAAGCGGGAGACTGAAAACTAAAACATGCCGCCCCCTAAATTTCATTCGTCCCCCCCCCCAAATTTCATTCGTCTCCCTCTCTCCTCTCGGATCTCTCTCTCCGAGATCGAACCGTCGGGACCTTGCGGCCCCTCTCCGATGTCCCTCACGAGCTCGTACTTCTCCATCGCCAACCCTAGCTAGCTAGCTAGGCTTGCCTCCTCCTCATTCGAGAAAGCTAGGGTTTTTACAAACGGAGGGTTGTGTTGGAATCGAGGCACGTGGGATCACTGCTGCTGCTGATTTCTGATGATGATTTCGCGTCGGATCGGGTCGAGGATGCAGTTTTTGATTTCTTTATTATTATTATTTGTTGTTGGTGTTTTTACAGGGTTTTTTAATCATTTAATTTGGGTTTGTTTTGATCTGAGAACGAGGGGTTTGTTGCTGTTTCTTGAGGGTTGGAGAACCATGGGAATATTTGAGGTTTGGAGGACGACCGTCGCCAAACCGCCGACCGCCGCCCTCTCACTCGTTCTCTTCCTCTACCTCTCTCCGCGATCAAGGCGATAGAAATAGGTGAGTATACCCAACTCAAAAATAAGCTCGTTGGGAATGAATAGAAGAAGAAATTTCATCTTTTGTTTTATTTTGTTTTCTCTTTGTTTTTGTTTTCGGTTTATATTGCAATGGGAAAAATAAACTGCAGACGTATTGGGCTTAATTGTTTGCAGTTCTGGCCTAAGGTTGTGATCCGCAAATGGCACAATATCAGCACCAAAGACTCTGATTTTAGTGCTAATGAAGGGGATACCACTAAGAGCGATTATGAATTTGAAGGTTTGATTCCAAAGATATTATGTTTTTTGAATTTAGTTGATGGGTTTTTCTTCTCTTAGTTCGATTTGTTTGTTTTCAGTACTTTTAGTGGCTTTTAATTGGATTTGTGTGCAATTATGCTAATGGGAATATTGATGGCAGATAAAATTATTGTATTTTCTGTTAAATTTTTAGAAGAGATGTGCCGATGGGAGAGGAAATTGTGTGAGGAAGACAGGAGATAGGGCTTGGGGCTGAATCATATGGTAATTTCTTAAAGACACTTAGTTTTTTTTTCTTTGTGATTGAAATTATTGGGTTGCTTGTAAATCCAATTGATGTCTGAAATTTATTATGGTGAGTACAAAGTTTAGGGTTTGCATTGCAATACGAATAAACACAGCACTAGATCTCATTGGTGTAAACTTGAAATAGAATCAATTTAATGCTAGAGTTTTGGTTCTTGAGCTTCGTCTTGTTTCAATCAATTAATGATAGCATTTAGGATTTTGTCATGTGAAATCATTTTTCCCTTTGCTAATCTTCTTATTTTCTAGCCTACTGGATGTGGGGAGATGTTATCTGTTCATTTATTTTACGTTATGAGGGATTTATGGATTTTTTTAAAATTTATGCTCTGGGTGTGTTTACTGGTTATGAGGGATTTAAAGATGCAAAGTTCATGTTTTTGATGTCCTCTTTGAGATCCAATGATGTAAGTTTTGCTCAATCAACGATGAAAATTTGGGTTTTCTTGATTTATAGAATTTTTTGGCTAAATTTCAAAACAAAATGGACTAAGAAGTCATGGAAGAAGGTAAATGGTCTGTTCCATACTCCCACTTTTATGATTTGCTACAACGGAATGACTTCAAACTTGAGATTTTTTGGTAGTTGCTGGTCGGTGAAGTTCATGTATCTAGAAAAGGAAATGGTGTTGAGATATCTCATAGACCTTGATGTTTTATCACTTACAAATTTCATCGATAAGGTATAGGAATGTTGGATTTACTGGACACATCACAGTGCCAAACATAAACTGCGTCTTGAAGGAATAACGTGGTGACTTAATGATTCTTAATTGCACTTCAAAATCTAGATGTTGGCTTTAGTTGAATACTTCAAATCCACTAATTTCTAACTTGCCTATTTTAGGGTTCGGATTCTCTCAGACCATTGGGTTTGGGCGGTGTACTTTCTTATGTAGTTTCAGATATTTATTTGTTAACTCTTTAGTGTAGCTAGGGCTTGGGTTGGGAGTTTCTATTGAATTACTATGTTAGTTATAGTTCCTGTGAATTACTCTGTTCACTTGCACATGAAAGATTTATAAGTGCATATGATTGTGGATTGAGCTCCGTTTCCTCATGTCATGTTCCTCTAAACATCAGTCCTCCATGAAATGTGCAAGGCTCATTGGTTGAAGTTTTAAAATATGCGGTAGTGCTCCCCTCGACAGAGACATGGCAGTTTCAAATTTTATTTTCTTCTTTTAATTATACATTATGCAAGCTCCTGTTTAACAGTAGTTCCTGTAGGACATTCCTGGAATATCCTTTAGTGTTACTTATGTTTATGGTCTTCTATTTGAATTTTATATTTTTGCTGCTTTTTACAGGCTGTCATTTTTGTTGATAATTCTGGAGCTGATATTATATTGGGCATATTGTCATTTGCAAGAGAATTGCTTCGGCGTGGTACAAAGGTTAAACCTTTTACTGTCAAATGGCCTTGTCAGTTTTCTTTTCTTATCAAATCGAAGCATTGTCGTATTGTTGAATTTCAGACTTAGACTACTTGTTTTACTTGCTTAAATTGCTTTCAGCACCTCATTTGTTCAACATGCACTTTTCTAGACAACAATTGAGTTTCATTTTTATTTACTATTGTATTACTGTATATCAGTGACATCTTTTAGTAATCAAGAAAATGAAATGTTTTTATATATGTTTAGTACGAAAAACCTTGTTATATATGTGTAGCAGACTATCCATATCAAGTACTTATTTCACATATATCAGAATCATCACTTATTCCCCCTTGCAGTCTACAACAACAACAACAACAAAACCTTATTCCCAAAATTTTTGCGTCGGATATATGAATAACAAAAAAATGCAGCTAGGGTTTTTGTTGAGATTTGATAAGTAGAAAGGGTTGAAAGCTTCACAGCTTATCCAACAAATTATGTGAAATATAAGTGAACTATGATTATCAAGCTATATCCCAAAAAATTATGTTAGCTCTTTTAATCATCTTTTTCATTCTTTTTCTATTAGCATCTTTTGTTGGTGTGGTCTTCCATTCTCCCTCCCTCTCCAGCTTTCACTTAGACTAGTCTCTTGTTGCTTATGATAAGTTCTTTTACCACTTGTAAAGCAAATATGCATCTTTATTTTTCTATGAGAATTGCTTCAGTCCTTCTATTTTGGTTGTTGATTTCTGTTTTTAGTCCAGATCTTCATGGCTCTAGGATTTCTAATTATTGGTGTTATTGTTTTCTATTTTGTGTCCATATATTCATGGCTCTAAGATCTCATTATTGGTGTTAATTTCTGTTTTTGCAGCAGTACTAGTACTCAATTGCTGAAGATGATAAGTCTCCCAAGTCATATGTAATGCAGCAAAATTAGTTTTTTTTTGTTCTGTGTACTATGGTTAATTTCTTGTACTCCATGTTGGATTATCCAAAGACTAGTACTTATTTTTTGGCACATTTGTGTTTTACTTTTCGTATGCTACAACTTGGTTATGTATCAGTTTGAACATTTAAATGAAATATTTGTTTTTATGGTTGTCATAATTGGAAGCTATTTCTAGTTTAACATCAAAGGTTTATAGGCACAACTGAACAGCTATAAGAAGTGGAAACAATTGCTGAAATGCTATTAAAAGAAGAAAGACAGCATTCATTTAAACGCCATTGTAGTAACTCAAACGCTATCAAATGTAAGACAATAGCAATGTTAAAATGCTATGAATGAAAACTAACTAATAGCGTTTTTTAACCGCTATGAAAGATATTTGTCTTAGCAATATAGAAACGCTATTGAATACTCTTTTATAGCTACATAAAAACGCTATGGTTGGAAACTTTTTGATAGCGTTTGGGGAAACGCTATGTAAAGCCACTGACCTACTATAGCGGGTTCTGACACAGCGTTGATTAAAACGCTATGAAATAATACCATAGCGTTTTTCGGCCGCTATGGTAGATTTTAGGTGTTGTAGTGAAATGAGATCTGCAAATAGAGGACTCTTCACATAGATCAAGAGGAGTTATAATTCGACGACCCTTCCGACAACTGGTGAAAACTCTGTTCAGTGGCCATCACAATCAACTGTGTGAGTTACAATCCGATGACTCCCACACCCCATAATAGCTAAAGAAAAGATTACTGAATAATGGTTCTTGCAACACTCTACGGAAGAAGCTACAAGTCAACTAGCCCCTTCTAAATGCGGAACTCATCTTCGCACTTTAATTCTTGAAACGTAGGCGACCCTCGTGTTTCAAGTCGTCAGCAAACAAAACGCAGGCGACCCTCATGTTTCTCAACCCCCAGCGGATATTCACCCCTGCGTCTCCAGTCTAAGATGCAGAGTTAGGATTCTTGAACGCTGTCTTGGGCGTTTGACTCATTCAAACATGAGTCGAACGGTTTCAGAACCGTTTTTCCCACGATCTGAAGAAATCACGCCCACTTAAGAGCAGATTAAGGGAACAGTTACAATCCCGTATCCTCCTATAAAAACTCAACTAACTCAACATAGAAAGGGGTTCGGATTTTCAGGTTGAAGATTTTGGCATCTAAACCGCACAAGGTTGGATTTTCTGGAGATCAAGGGCGAATTCTTTGGAGATCGAAGATTTCAGCCAGATTTTGAAGATCAAATCTCGAAGAATCCTTCAGAAATAACAAATCTACTTGGCTATTAACCGAATTTTTGATTCTAACAACTTTGTTATAGAGTTTCAACTCGCTACGAGTTCTTAAACTCATTAAGAGTTCTTAATCAGACTTATTACGCAAGTCAGTCATTCCCATGAGATAAAGACGGTCAGATCGTCAACAGAGAGCAAATTCGACGCAAGCATTCGAAGGAGGTACTCCATCGCTACTGTGAAGAACCCAGAATTAAACAAATGGGAGAATCCAGATCATTCTCCTCTCTTTTGTAATCGGAATCCAATTGTAATTGAGATTGAGAGAATATAAATTAAATTTTCTTTCATTTCTTTTACTTCGAAATTTTTCCACAAACAAAAGATGGCGACTCCACTGGAGACTATCTTCTCTGACGAAGAAGTAATGGCGCAATCCGATGTCCACCTCACGGGAACAATTGTCAAAACTCTCATCATAGAGTTTGACCAAGCTAAGTACGAAGAAGCCCTCTCTTCTGGACCGCTTAGCCCTAAGGCTAGGCGCGACACCCATAAGATCTCCAAAAAGATCAAAACTATTGCTGAAATACCAAAGAAAGCCCTCTCCTTTGGCCAAAATTCATCAAAAAGCCCCTCCTCTAAAGGAGTGGGCTTAGCCTCTGCCGAACTCATCCAACGAGTTGAGCATTCCATGTCCGCGTCAACACGACGTGCTACGGGTCACAAACGGCCTATGGAGGAGGCGAGCTCTATAAACGCTGATGACGTTGTAGTAAAGACTTTGAAACAAGCCAAAAAGAACACCGCTCGAAGATGGAGAAGATCCATACGATGGGCGCATCTTCAAGAAAGCTGATCTCTTGCCCAACGCGAGAATCGTGTTTTTGAGACTCTGCCCGAACACGGCGTTTGTACTCCAGAACGCACGCTTCATGGCAATGAGCCCAACTATAAGCCTCGGGTGATACAGCTGAAATGCGACCCTCAGTGGCGCGTTGTTCACCCAAAACGCGGTCCTCAGGAAAGCGCTGCTACAAATAAACACACACTGCACAAGTGCGTTCAAACGAAACATGACCCTTAAGGGTCTGTTTCACCAACCAAACGCAACCCTCAGGGGAGCGTTCAAACAAAACACGACCCTCAGGGGTCTGTTTCATCTATCAAACCCACACCTTAGGGGTGCGTTCAAATAAAAAACAACCCTCAGGGGTCTGTTCTACCAACCAAACGCGGGTCTCGGCCTCACATTTACAAATCTAAACGCGGGCCTCAGCCTCGCGTTTACAAATCTAAATGCGACCCTTGCGTTTCTTCTCAAGAACGCGACGTGGTCCGTCAAGTTCACGGGGATCAACATGGATTTAAAGTTCATGTTCGACACGGACCAATCCCACCCACTTAAGGGCAAGGGGTGCCATCTCCATCCTCGTACGTGGAAAGAGATTCCTCCCAGGTATCTGATTTGCAGGAATTGCTATCTAGAGGCAGACCAATACAGCAAGTAGCTCATTCATGTCAATGTTAGTGGCTTATTTCCGTAGTCCTCTCAGAGTGCCACTATTGCTCACCTACACCTAGGCAATCGGTGTTCAACAGATTAACAAATGTCGTTAGGCCTGCTAAGCGAAAATGGCATCACAAAAAGAAGATCGCCGAAACCGAATATCCTGAGGTCACTATCAACGTGATCGACAGAGGAAAAGCCTCACATCCCGGTTTTGAGGAGCCGCAAAGAAATCATTCCCCGACGGTTCGGGAAATTTGTGATGAATTTGAAGGAATATACCAGCACACCCGGACTCGTACAGGAGCTATCTGCTCTGTTAACTATCAAAGGTTGGCCAAGGGGATCATTTCTAATGATGAACATTTGGCAATTGCCGAATCTCAATCTTCAAGCTCCGTCGTAACACGAGAGGCTTCTGTTTACATGACTGGAAGCCCTGAAGACTTAGCCAAGAGAGTTGACGAACATCACGTCATGCTCCAGACACAACAGGAGACACTTCTTCAAATGAAGGATATGTTGGCCCAGCTCCTTGCTAAAAAAGGCCAAAGACCAGAATCTTCTCGGAGGACAATCTCCAAGGGAAAACAAAAAACGCATGAGCATTCGGATCATGAGGCTCAGAACATAGAATCTTCTTCTGAAAATGAGAAGGAGATGGAAAGAGAACTGCATCCTTAGTCCTCTAAAGTGGACGAGCTAGAAACCCGCCTCAACGTAATCGCTAACAGAAGCGAGCTCCGCAAGGAAGGAGTGGTACGGCCTTATCCTGGTGAATGGGACATAGCTCCCTACCCATCAAAGTTTAAGGCCCAAACCTTGCAACCGTTTGATGGCACAGGATCGCCGAACCAGCACATCTACTACTTCAAGTCACAGACCGGGGACGTGGTGGCAAACGACGCCATTTTAACTCGACTGTTTATCGGCACTCTCAAGGGTGTCACTTTCGAGTGGTTTATAAAACTGCCTGCTGGATCTATTCAGAAATGGGTAGATCTGGAAAGGTTTTTCTTAGCTAGGTTCTTCGAAGACGACATAGAAGTCTTAGTCCCGACTCTTCTCGTCACTAAGCACAGGAAAGGAGAGTCTATCAAGACATATGTTAAGAGATTCTGCAGCATAGCACTGCAATGCCCATCAGGTATGACTCAATCAACTTTGGTCGAAACTTATAGGCACAATTTGCAGACCCAGCTCCTTGCTCAAATGGGGGTAGCGGAATATCGTTCCTAGAGATAACTGGTTTTGTAAGGAGAACAAGCTGAAGAAATCGTTGCTCGGGTCAAGGCTGAAGAAGTTACTTAACCCAAGACACAACAACAGCGCAACCAGAACAATGCTCCGCGCTCTAAGGGAAAAGAGACTTTGGCTACCGACACCAACACACGCGCACCACCTACGAAGCATGGCAAAGCACCGAATCCGCCAAGAGCGCCCAAGCAATACTCGTTCAAAGAAGAGCATGTGGACACTCTGTTCCAACTACTTCGAAAGAACAATAAGCTGCAGCTTCTCGAGATCAGGAAACCGGATGAGGCAGGAAAAGTTAATGATCCTAATTATTGCTGTTATCACAGGTTCCTAGGGCATCCTACTAGGAAATGCTATGTATTTAAAGACATTCTACAAACTCTAGTGAATGCTAATGTGCTCACCTTGAAGCCTGAGCAGAAGACCATATCCACCAATCTGATAGCGGTCCGGTGCGGTGACTTCTCTCTGGTGGCAACTGCGCACGGCATTGTCCCCGTCCATAAAAAGGAGATGTGTCTGAAAAACACTGACTTATGCAGTCAGAAGGACAAGGGGTTGATCCCCTTACTACCCTAAAATGGGAGATTATGTGGGTCCATCTCGACCTAGTTGAAGACCAACAGTGGACGAAAGCCTCGTCCAAAAAGAAGGGAGGTAAGGCTAAGTCATCCAACATGATTAGCCCCTCTATTAATGAGAATGATGATCATCTCAAACCTCTCACCGACTCAAAAGAAGAGAGGATCGTCCTGGCAGCATACCCAGGAGGTAACCCTGGTACCCAATCAGTAAAAACTTACTTGAAAGACTATGACTAGAACACTCAAGAAGCCGAGGAACAACCCCAAGACACTGGGGGTTCTGTCCTGAAGAAGTCAGTTAATAAGGGAAAACAAAAGGAAACTCGGTTCAACAAAAATCTTCTCCAGGAACCCGGTGAGTCGAGCGCTCCTTTCCAATTCAATGTCATGGCACAGCTGGCCAACATACCGGCCAGGATTACCCTATATGAGCTCCTGAGATTGTCTAGAACTACTAAGGAAGCTCTAATTGAAGCCTTAACGAACACAAAGAGCTTTATCACTCAAGTCACTCCGATTCCCGAAGCTTCTGAAGACCAATCTTGTCTGTAATGTCTGCAAGCAGCAAGAAGTTTACCCTGCATATCATTCACTCAGGAAGGTATGCAAGTCAAACACAAACATGACAGGCCTCTGTACTACACAGGGTACATTGGGTCTTCAGAAATTAGTCGTGTTCAAGTTGACCCGGGCTTAGCACTTAGCATCATGCCTTACAGGGTCATGCATGTCTTAGGGATTCCTATGCACCGGTTGAACACCACCCAGACTACTATCTTCAGTTTCAATGCCAACAGCACTCGGCCCCTGGGAAAGATCAAGCTCAGGTGTCAGATCGGAGACCTCAAGTCCGAAGTGACTTGTTACATTATAGATGCGGACACATCCTATAATTTATTGTTGGGACGACTATGGATTCATGCAAACCGCATTGTCCCATCTACCATACACTAGGTCATAAAGTATGTCAATGACAAGGGAGAAGTCCGAACTCTGATTGTGGAAAAGTATCCTTTTTGAGGGGTGGAAAACTTTCACATAGACTCTATCTTCTACTTGGAATCACAAGAGAAAGAAGATGTTGACAGCGGCAACAAAGCCGACATCGAACCAGATCCTAAAGAAGACTGTCCATGAGAGCTAAACTTTAATGTAATGGGTCAGGATGAGAGCAATAATAATGTACCGAGTGAGGGCGAGTGGTGCATTAATGAAGATTTTATTTTGGCGTACTTGTCTGATGAGTCATCTAATAATGAACAAATAGAGAATAATACTGATGCAGGTACCAACGTATGGTGCACATTATGTGCCGAGGCATCACTCACGTTACCAATCAAATCATCCTTTGCTTTAGATGAAGAAGTAGAAGATGCCCAAAAGGCTTTCTTCAAAGTCACGTCCAAAAGAAAAGGGCAGAAGCCAATCCACTTCGGTAAAATCAAACCCGGTACTCAAATGAGGAAGTTAGGAAGAAGATAATGGGATCCCTCAATTCCATTATCAAGAACCCAATTCTATACGTCTGATGAAGCGAATGAGATATAATTTTAATGAAAAATAGGGTTTAAACTTCGAGAAAGGGAGGCAAACACCGATTCGAATGTCTCTCACCCCCGAAGGAAAACCTCCAGATTATTATCAAAAAACCAGAAGAGGCGTGGGCTACGTCACAACTCCCTCTATCTCAGAAAATAAAACTAGTAATTATCTGCGTCAGGACCATTCATCCGGGCATCATCGTGGGAATCCGATGTTAGCGTCAGATCTTTCTTTAGAGGTTTGACCGTGAACATGGTTTCAATTAGTCGTCCAGATGTAGATGCAGGGGGTGACGAAGAATTAATTGAATCAACCAATGATCCCTGGATCAAACGTCTTAATATCTTGTGGGATATGCACTTCGAACAACGTGAACCATCTACTGAAGATAAAGTGATTCAGGTCAACATGGAAGATGAATCCGACCCTAAGCCTATCTTTATAAGTGAAAGCTTATCACCCTCTGAGAAAGAAGATCTTATATCTCTCGTTCGAGAATATATAGATGTCGTTGCTTGGATTTATGAAGACATGCCTGGCCTTGACACAAAAATAGCTATGCATCATCTCAACATTGATCCCGATGCAAAGCCCGTTAAACAACAGCAGCGCCGGTTTCGTCCAGAGATCATGGAAGCTATTGAGTCAGAAGTCAGAAAGCTTATAGACTCAGGCTTTGTCAGAGAGGAACAACACCCAGACTGGGTAGCCAACATTATTCCAGTTCCCAAGAAGAACGGTAAGGTCCGGATATGTATTGACTTTCACGACCTTAACACAGTTTGTCCAAAAGATGAGTTTCCTCTTCCCATCACAGATGTCATGATTGACAATACCTGCGGATATGAAAGGATGTCTTTCATGGACGGATTCTCCGGATATAATCAAATCAAGATGTATCCTAAAGACGAAAAGCATACTGCTTTCAAAACACCATTGGGGATATATTGCTATACAGTGATGCCCTTCGGGTTGAAAAATACAGGTGCAACCTATCAACATGCAATGAACGCAATCTTTCACAAACACTTACGTAAGAAGATCGAATGCTACATTAACGATATAGCAGTAAAGAGTCAACGCAAAGGTGATCATCTCGCAGACTTGAGGACAATATTCGATATCATGCAAGCACATCAGCTGAAGATGAACCCGACAAAATCGTTCCTTGGGGTATCGAGCGGAAAATTCCTGGGATTTATTATCATATCCAAGGGAATTTCTCTTGATCCAGAGAAAATTCGTGCTATCCAAGACATGCCTCCTCCGAAGAATCTCAAAGAACTCAGAGGTTTGCAAGGCAGATTGGCCTACATCCGGAGATTCATATCTAATCTATCAGGACGCTGCCAACCTTTCTCTAAGCTCATGAAGAAAGGAGTGTCCTTTGTTTGGGATGCAGACTGCCAAAGAGCATTTGAGGAGATTAAGAGATATCTCACCGAACCGTTGATTCTTGTGGCTCCAATATCGGGAAAACCATTCCTGTTATACGTGAGAGTCATGGACCATTCTCTTGGAGCTTTATTAGCTCAGAACAGCGATCAAGGACAAGGGCAAGCCATCTACTACTTAAGTAGGATCATGATGGGAGCCGAACACCGGTATAATCCAATTGAAAAAGAATATCTCACTTTGACTCATAGTCCAAAAGATGCGACATTACATGGTAGGACAAACAATTCATTTCATTTCTAAGGTAAATCCCTTGAGAGTTCTGATAACGAAACCATCATCTCTAAATTACCGATTGGCAAAATGGGTCATCCTCTTGTCACAATATGACATGCAATTTATGCCCTAAAAAACAGTTAAGGGTCAAACGTTGGCAAACTTCCTAGCTGATCACCCGGTGCCAGGGACATCTAAGTTGTATGAAGAATTACCCGATGAAGTCGCTGAAGCTTGCGTCACTCAAGAAGCTATGCAAGTGTGGAAATTATTCTTTGACGGTGCATCCAGAGCACCTCATGGAGCAATTACCACGGGAGTAGGAGTAGTATTCATCTCTCCAAATGGTCACGTGATCCCAAGAGGATTTTCCCTTATCGAGCCCTACACCAACAATGTAGCCGAGTATAATGCTCTGCTATTAGAAATACAATTTACTGAAGAACTCAATATTCGGTATCTCGAGGCTTACGGTGACTCTCAGCTCATCGTAAATCAAGTCCGAGGGGAATAGGAAGCGCGTCATAAGGATTTGATCTCGTACTACTTCGCAGTGCTAAAGCAAGCTAAGAAGTTCGAGGGTTTCTACATTGAATATATTCCACGAGCTCAGAATGCCTATGCAGATGCCTTAGCTTTGCTAGCAACTTCATTAGCATTACTACCAGGGGCTGAAATAATGATTTCGGTCACAGGATATGAGCTATACTATTCCAAGATTCCCATAGAGGAAAGTTCAGACAAGACAATGTCAGGAGAAGTTTGCGCAACCACGGTGGAGTTTGAACCTAGGGATTGGCGATTCCCGTATATCGACTATGTCGTATACAGAAATTTACCCAATAATTTCAAGGACGCGGCCGCTATCAAATGAAAGGCCCTCCGATTCTATTATGATGTAGTTTCTCAAACTCTGTATTGTAAATCACATGATGGAGTTTTACTTTGATGCCTTTCTCGAAAGGAAGCAAAGGAAGCTCTCAAGGAGGCTCACGATGGAATGTGTGGAGCTCATCAGCTCGGAGCTAAGTTGGGAGATTGCCTCCGACGAATTGGCTATTATTGGCCAAAGATGTTCTCAGACGCAGGTGACTACGCTAAACGTTATCACACATGTCAAATTCATGGTGACTTTATCCATCAAGCGTCAGGGAACTTAAATCCCACATTTACGTCTTGACCATTTGAAATGTGGGGTATGGATGTTATAGGACCAATCTCTCCTCTGACTTCCAAGAGACACCGGTTCATTTTAGCTGTAACCGATTACTTCACCAAATAGGCAGAGGCAATCCCGCTAAAAGAAGTCAAGACTTTGAATGTGATTAAATTCATCAAACATCACGTTATCTACTGTTTTGGAGTCGCGAGATGAATAATTCACGACAACGGGACACAATTTGTTAGCTTTGGATTTCAGAGGTTTTGTGATAAATTTAGAATCCAAAGCGTTGTCTCTACAGCATATTATCCACCAGCAAATAGCCTTGCAGAGGCCTTTAACAAGACCAGTGTGAAGCTTCTCAAAAAGTTTGTTTCAAAGAGCCGACGTGATTGGGACGAAATACTCGGTGAATATCTATGGGCATACCGCACAACGGCGAGGACCCCCACTAAAGCTACACCATTCTCTTTGGTATACGATTGCGAAGCTGTGCTACCATTAGAAATTCAGATCCCTTCCTTAAGAGTCGCTATCGCAACCAGAATGACAGAGGAAGAGAAGCATTAATTGCGTCTTCAGGAACTTGAAGCCTTAGATGACAAGTGACTTCAAGCTCAGTAACAGATCAAGTTGTAGCAAGCCCGAATTTCTAAAGCCTACAACAAAAAAGTTAAAGAACAGATTTTTAAGAAATGCGATTTAGTCTTGGTCGCCAGACGACCCATAGTGATGACACACAAAACCAAAGGGAAATTCAATTCCAAATGGGAAGGGCCATTCATAGTAGAATCGGTCTATTCGAACAAAGTTTATCGCCTCATCGATTAAAAAGGTGACAGGCTCATGATGCCAATCAATGGAAAGTTTCTTAAGTGATACTTCCTGTAGGTTATGTAGCCCCCGTTTCTTGCAATCTTCAGCCAAGTCAAGCTGGGGGTTACCCATTCAGAGTTTATGTCAGGAATAAATATTTAATTTTCCTGCTCTGTATGTCGTTATGTTAACACTACACCTCTGATGATTGAAACTTTCTGGAATTATTTTAAATAATAATAAAGAGAATTTTTGAACTTAATGTAAGGTGATTTTACGCCTCTAGCATTTGCAATACTGTTCATTGTCTTAAATGAAAATCCAACAATAAAGAGATGATGAAAGACAAAATGATATCATTTTTATTCAATATTGATGACTTGATACAAAGTGATGATAAATAAAATGAAAACCATACAAAATTATTCCTCGTCTAAAAGCTATACGAAAGTTAAAAACACATCAGCCTAAAGGACTCATCAGCTTAAGGGACTTCAGCCTGGACTTGAATGCAGAAAGTTTCTTTTGATGAGTTGCTCGGACTCGTTCTTCAATCTCCCTTCTGAGTTCTGCTTCAACAGGTGCTGCAGCAATAATCTCTCTTCTAATTCCTTCACATGTGTGGAGTGTACGACAAAAATCCGTATAAATGTTGCCACTTTGAAGCTCAAGCCCTTTTCTAGCATCCGCATATCGAGCCAACTGGGCTTTCTTCTGGACCAACTCGGCCTCTAATCGATCAATAGCTTCTTCAGTGACACGAATGTCAGAAGCAACATTTTTTATATCAGTACATACTCGAGTATATTGCTCCGCTGAGATCGTTATGCGAGCCTATTTGTCAAATAAGTCATTGCGAAGGATCTCTTGATGATGTATCTTTAAGATTGTAGCCAAAGAGAGAGCCTGCTCCACTTCAGATTTCGGATTGGTGCACTGTAGCTCCGTAAAAGCCGTCAACTCTGTTTCCAAGAGGATCACACTCTCCTTGCAATGTTCGGTCCATGACGCATCACCTTTATCCTTGATTTTATCTAAACAGTTAGTTAAGATGGGTTCACAATCCTTAAAGGAAGCACCCCCAACACTAACGACATCGATAGTCATCTGTATCCGGTATTCTAATTGCTCGATTAGTCTCCTCAGAGCTCTTGAACGAGGAGGAGCAATTGGATAGATTGGACCCGTATACTCATTACGAGTAGATGGAGGAACAACTTCGGAAGGATGGCCTTCATGTATACTCTGGTCCTGGATGAGAGGAGGAGGAGCAGATTCTAAACCCTCAATAGGCAATATCTCGTCGACTCCCACTCCCTAAGGTATGGAAGGAATCGATCAAAGCGTTTCATCCTCCCTATCGACCGAATGCGCAACAGGTGCAGATTTCATTGCGCCCCCTATCAGCTTAGCCCTCTTGGAGTTTTTGGTGACAACGGGTTTTCTCTTGCGAAGTCTCATATCATATTCTCCTTCCTCTTCAGCGGTAAGGGCCTTTTTACCTGATCTTAAAGAGCGATGTTCAAGAGCATGTGCTTCCTCAGGAACTTCCTCAGTCACCTTGTCTTCTGTGGGGTCAGCAATTAACGAGCCCTCTTCAGTCCCCATAGGAACCTCTTCTTCAGAGGGCTCAATGGTGGAAAACTCTTTTTGGGCTTCAACAGCTCTGACCGCTCCCCGTTTACAGGATAGATATTCTTCTATTCCCGGTAAATGAGTCTTGGTGGAACCACTTCTCAATTTGTATAATTCCCGGATCTCACTTATACATGAAGTGTAGATATCATATTCTGAGATTTGAGAAGCCTCATTAAACTAGTCGCGAAAGTCCGCAATGGTGGAACAATCAGGTGGTGAGTTGGGTAAGGTAAAGTGCGCATGAGTTCCTCCGACAGAGAAGAAGTACCACGCGTGAGCCCCTTCAAACAAATTCCCAACCTGAGCCAATATCGGGTTAGGGTTGCCAACGTAAAGTTGATCATATCCAAACTACCTGGCAAATCGCGAAGGCATGTAAGGTTCAATGCTGCACTTCTCTCTCAAGCGATAGACCAGATAGCCTAATTTGATCATGAGAAGCCATCTGAAGGTGCCTTCATCTAAAGAGGACGAGCCCTCGAAAAGCACGTCTATGAAGCTAGCATTCTCTTCATCAGCTCCATCAAAGTTAGGAGCACAGTAGAAAATTCTGTAAGTGTCTTCTTGAGACAAAAGCAGTCGGGCCCTGACTATGTAGGTATTAGTCCATATGGCCGACTCCAACATCTGCACAAAGGGAATATAAGCGTCATCGTCTTCAGATATCCCCGTCATCAACGAAGGGCAATGTAACATGAACCAGGCCACCAAGTACGTATATGGCACTGGTACACGTGGTTGGGGAGCTTTCCCAGCTTTCCTCCCAGTAGCCTTAATTCCGCGGATGCTGACAAGTTCAGAGGTCAACATCCTTAAGCCACTCTGTACGCAGCCTACTATAGCAGTGAGGAGGCTCACAGGCCTCCCATGAGCTAATAAGATAGCTGGGTATACAACCTCAACTGATATCATCTCGACTTGTTTCAATGGTACTACGCATTGTTTCAACCAGATCATGAAGAAGCCAGTGAGGAGAGCCACGTCAGAAATAGGAATTGTAGCATGGTAGTAAAAACTTTCAAATTTGACACCAGCCTCGAACCCATCTTTCTCGTGCTCGTTCTTCTAGGTAGCGTCGGAAGCCTTAATCCTGGCTTTAACGTCTTTGGGATAAATGGCAGTAAGTCGGGTTACGGCCTCATTTTTCCGACTCAAGTTCTGAAAGAAATAGTCCGCCCATGCAGTATGCATAAGACCCCCTCCACGCATCCCAACAACCTGAGCACATATGTGGAAGTGGCACATTAGCTCCTAAAAGGTAGCGTAAACTTCTGGGTGAGCCACTCTTAAAATGGAGAGCTCTTCAGTAGTAGGGATGAATTCTTCATAGGGCATCTGACCCAATGACAGCCCAGATATCACTTGCATCTCATAGAGAGCATAGCCTAACTCCCCAACAAGTGTGAAGAATGTGCAGCTGTCCGGGTTGTATCTCTCTAACATAGCAAAGAAA
Organism: Asparagus kiusianus; assembly: GCA_022839385.1. Lineage (NCBI taxonomy): Eukaryota > Viridiplantae > Streptophyta > Magnoliopsida > Asparagales > Asparagaceae > Asparagus > Asparagus kiusianus. Next base: position 82,705 of record BQKN01062127.1, read on the forward strand.
GTGGGATAGCTTTGAACAATCCCACGCCTAGTAGCTAACACCGGGATTGTGAGACCCGATTGAGTGAACGGTTGTTTAAGCTCCTCAAGAACAAAATCCACCATCCAGGTCCACCAACCTCCTTCTCCAGAACAAACCCATCCCAAGGATCTGAACATTTGCGCAGAGAATTCACCATGAACCGCGATGAACCGGTGAATGAAGACATTCGCTGGAAGTGGTGCTTCTTGAGCAAGATCCTTCTTCTCAAATAGGCTGAGTCTCAAGCCCTTGAGTTGTCCTCCAATTTTTGTGCGAGCTTGTCAACAAAATCCAAGCGACACATTTTCTTTCTCCTTGACTATATCAAAATTCAAACCTCAGCAATAGCTCACATTTAAGAAGTAGGAGAACGGATACATCATCTTCATATTTGGGAGAAAGAGGAAGCGGTTATTGACTCTCTTTAGCAGCTTTGAATCTTCTGCATGTATAAGACGGTCATCAGCTGCTATGTGATCTCTAAAAATGAAAGCCAGTTTAGGGAATTGATCATGGCCGGTAGGAGTCTCCAAATCTAAGTCGGTGATCAGAGCTCTGAGAGTAGAGCATCGGGGGAATCAGAGCATACTCATTCTCTCCGAGTCAGAGAAAGTGCACAATGAAATTCTGTCGCGAAGGCCAAAAACTTCATTCGTGTCAGAGTCGCCAATATACCCAAAATGATGCTCTTGCGAAAGCGGCACATTTGGAAGGAATACTACAAAGTCAAAAACCAAAGATTAGCAGCTAAAACAAGTTGTTGACATAAATATAAACACAGAGATCAAGGCCTACGTGTCAAATCTTAAACACAAAGGCCAGCCTCATGTTGAAAATACTAAATGCGAGAGTCAAGATACGCGTTGTAAATCCCAAATGTGAGAGTCGAGACATGCGTTGTAAATCCCAAACGCGAGAGTCGAGACACGCGTTGTAAATACTAAACGCGAGAGTCGAGACACGCATTGTAAATCCCAAACGTGAGAGTCGAGACACGCGTTGTAAATCCCAAATGCAAAGGCTAAGACCCATGTTTAGAATTCAAAACGTTGGGGTCAACACCGTGTTTCACAATGAACACAGAGTCCTAACTCCGTGTTTTCATTAAATAGAAACGAGTCATCTTCCTCGTTATCAAGAACCCATCTAGGATTTTTAGAAAACTTGTCAAAGCAAGTTATTTTAACCACCACTTACTACAACAAGGAGGCCTACGCGATGGCGATGACGGCGATGACATTCCTGCAGAAACAAGAACACTGCCGGCGTCCCCAGCCGACGGTGTTTCTGAACTCGCCCCAGTGAGCTTCTTGGAGCCAGAACTCATTCTTCATGGCGCCATTGATGCAATCAGTCAAAAAAGATATAGATGGTCGGAGAAGACGAAGTCCACCGAAAAATCTCGTCGAAACTAAACGAGGGACCTCGTTCTTGGAACTTTTCAAAAATAGAAAGAGTCGAATGATTCTTGACGTGACCACACAGGTCTATTTATAATAGCCATCAAGCTGTTAAAGCAGTATGGGATTCTAGGGAAGAATCCCAACCGTTCCGAAATGCTAGTTACGATGTTAAAAGATAAGGAGTCTTTTAGACTCTAATCTTAACACGGAATTCACATCCGCGTTCAAATTCCCAAATGCTAGGCCCAGACCAGCGTTAGAGAGTTATTAACCTCACATTTCGAATCTCAAACGCGAAGGTCACCTTTGCGTTGTAATTCTTCCCAATGAAGAACCTACCCTGGTGTTCTCAAACTTGACAATTAGCCTTTAAGGCTATGAATCCTTTTAACAGAGTGTTAATCAGAACCTCTAAATCTTTTCAACCAAATCTAAGTCATTTTCAGATGGCAAACCTTTCGTCAGAGTAATTCTACACTTCTGATGATCATCATCCCCACAAAATTGACATCTAGCCTACATTTCTACCAGTGCGATGATAATTTTGTTAAAACTAATTTATCGATTCTCGTCAATAGAATGATAAATCTCTAAAATTATTTAAATCATAGTCAATTTACCAACTCTCCTCAGTAGAGTATTAAATAACCAATTTATCAACTTCCTTCAGTAGGGTGATAAAATTCCCTAAATCTCATTCAAATCACAAGTATCACAATTCATCACTCCGATGGTAAAATATTTAGCAATCCTCCCCAGTGAGACGCTAAAATACTCTCCCCACAGATGTCACGGTAAAATTACAACACTGACAAAATTAACTTATCGACTCTCTCCAATAGAGCGATAAGCCCTCAAAATTGTCCCGATTACAATATCTTCCCTGTCACGTTAAAATTACACCTCTGATAAAATTAACTTATCGACTCTCTCTAATAGAGCGATAAGTCCTCAAAATCGCCCCGATCATAACATCTTTCATGTTACATTAACATCATACCTCTAACAGTTCAAACCTCCCTATTTGAACATTTTTATCACTTTACATAAGAAGTGTTCTCATAAAATCCCCAGTGGATTAAACTCTTTCCAGAATTATCCTTAGTGATAATAAGAAAAATTTGTGAATTTCACTCTATGAGAAAATTCATGCCAAGTTAATAATACATCTCTAGCACTTATAGATTTCTTTCAGTGTTTAAAGTAAAAGCCTAACACAAGAAGAATTCTATTAGTCAATCCTGTTTTGGGAGAATAACAAAGTATTTATCCCCAGCAATTGAAAATTTTCTGAAGTTATCTCAAACGATAATAAAGAAAACTTTCTAAACCTATCACGTAAATCTGTGCTAAGTTAGGATCACACCTCTGGCATTTCTCGTGATTTTGTTGCTTAAGATTAAAACATGACATATGCAAGAAATAAGGAGAAACCAATATCACTTTTTATTCAAAAACCATAAGAAAGTGATACAAAGTAGAATATTACAAGGTCAAGATTCACTCGTGCATCAAATCAAAAGAGGTAAGTTGAGTTTTGACTTTAGTCAACTCCTCCTCGTGATTAGCCCGCACCATGACCTCATTCTTCGCCCGTAATTCATCTTCACTGGGTATGACGGCGGCCGCCACCTCCTTCTTGGCATGTTCCAGGGCTTGAGCCTTCGTGTGATACTCCAAAAGACCGCTTGCATTCTTGGTGCTGAGGATATTGACGACGTTTTTTTCACGAGAAAGTTGAGACTTTAGTCACAGCACTTTAGCTTCAGCTTCAACAAGTCTTGTACGAAGCAAGTTCATGGAAGCAGTTGAGAGATCCAACTCCTCTTGTCTCCGAGCATTATGCTCTTGAAGTTCTGTGATCTGACGCTCTCTTTCAATCAGGTCTCGCTCCATCGCCTCTCGACGAGCCACTTCTTCAACCTGAAGGCCGGCCAAAATTGACATAATTTGTGGCTAAAGTTCCCTGCGGCCCAAGGCTTCGAAGTGCTGTAACTATGCTTCCAAGCGAAGAATGGCTTCTGAACAGTGCTCGAACCACTGAGTTTTTCCCACACTTCTAACTCCATTTAAGACTGCCTCTAGAAGAGGCCGGAAAGAGCTGAAAATTTCCCGGCCATTCATCACAAATTCAATCACCTTCTTCGCAAGACTATTCAAGTATCCCAAAGAGATTTGAAGGAATTCAGGTGTGCCCATGGGACTTGAAACAGTAATCGGGGATACCCCCTAGCCATTGAGATTAGTGCGTCAAAGTGATGGCTAGCAGGCGATCCAGGTGCTGAAGCTGCAGAAGCAATTGAAACTTTCAATTACGAAGGACTTGAGGTCAAGGCCATCATTGCTCTCGCCTAAGATGTGCTTGGTACAGCTCCTGTTGGTGCAAGTGAGATCTTCATCAATGCTGTCGGTAAAACAGTTGTCGTGGATGAACCAGGCAAAGGTTGCTCTTGCAGAGGAGCTGACACCTGCACTAGCTGTTGTTTTGGAAGAGGAGTCGTAGGGGTAGTCTCGGGAGTAGGTGAACCTGCACGCAAAAAGGGTCGTAACGCAGAAAGAATGTGCGGAAGAATTCAAAATAAACCAGGCTTATCGGTGATATGAAAAGGAAGATAACCAGATGCCTTATCGGATGGGACCTTAGGAGCATCATCGAAAGTAGTGATGTCATCCATTGAGTCATGCTCTTCTACCTCCTCATCATCACCTGGCATGTTGTCGACTCCAGCATCCTCATTATCTCTATCTTCATCAGCTGCATCACCAGCCAAGGAGGCTTCATAATCTACTTCCTCTTCATCATCGTGTATAGCTGAAGACTCGGGAAGGCTTGTGCCGACAGCCGATTTAGTCATAAGTCCCGTTGTCAGACTAAGACTTGAACTGCCAGTCGATGGCATTAGTGTCGAAGGAGGAGGGGATAGATTCTCTCCACGGCCCTTTGATTCTAACACAGGAGCTTTAGGTGGGTCTACTGTCGGAGTAGATTCTGCATCTGTAGCCATTAATTCATCCTCTTCGTCCTCGGATGGATGGTAAGAGGAAGCTTCACTTGATAGGGCTGGACCATCAGTAGCCATTAATTCATCATCAGCAACTGAATGTTCTTCTTCTTCTGCCGCTCTGATGGCGTTGGCCATCAATTTTGGTTTCTGCTGGCCTTTAGCAGGAGGAGACCCAATCATCAACTTTTGGCGGGTCTGCTTATCGTATTGATCAGTTTCATCTGCTGAGAGTTTCCTCTTTCTAGCCGCTCTTGTTGTGAGAGTATCAACCACTCGGGGTTCTTCTATTGGAGCAGGCTCAGTTGCTTGCTCCTCTTCTTGTTCAGCGAATGGGTCCTTGACAGATAAGTACTCTTCGATCCCTCTCAGACAAGACGTCTTAGACCCCCTCCTCGGAGCATACATACGTCCGATCTCCTTCGGACAAGATGTATTCAAGTTGTAGTCAGGAACTTGAGAAGCAACATAATACCAATTGCAGAAACCCATGGAAGTATAGGGGTTGGGTGTCTTATGAGGAAGCTTGAAGACAGCCTTGGTGCAACCAGCTACAGAGTAGTACCAAGCTCTGGACCCTTCATACAGGTTGTTGACAATCGTGAGCTGAGGTCGAGGATTTCCAACATACAGTTGATCATACCCAAATTGTCGAGCAAACCTATAGGGTTGGTAGGGCTCAAGGAAACATTTGCCGCCCTATCTGAAAATTAAGTAGCCTGGCCTGATGGAGAGGAGCCAATAGAAAACACCCCTGTTCAGCTGAGTGAATCCATTAGGACCTGCCACATCCTGATACTTTTCTCCATATACCCCACCTTTAAAATTGAGAAAATAGCAGAAGATGTGGTAGTTAGTGTCTCGTGACAAGATCCGACGAATCCTAACCATATACGTCCCCACCCACTTTGCAGATTCCAGTCATTGTACAAACGGGATGAAACAGTCGCCTGGAGGAGAGGCTGTACTCATTAGGGGAGGACAATGAAGCACGTACCAAGCCATCAAATAAGTGTAAGGCAATGGTATTCAGGGATTAGGAGTTCTGAAAGTCTTGTTACCACTAGACTCCACCTCCATAACATTAACAAAGTCCACGGTCAGCTCACGTAACCCGCTCTGCAAGCAGCTTACCATGGCATAAAGTAGATTAATGGCCTCCCGTGCGTCAAAAGAATAGCTGGGTAAATCACCTCAGTAGCAAGAGCATCAATTGGTTTGGTGGGGACGACACATCACTTGAGCCATAGCATTAGAACTCCTGCCAACAGTGCCGTGTCTGAGATGGGAATCTAACCTTGATAGTGGAAGCTTTCAAACTCTGTGTGAGCCGGGAAAACGTCCTCCTTGGCTTCGTTGGTACAATAGGAGGTTGCAGCATTAATTCAGGCCTGAATCTCCTCCAAAGTGCTTGCAGGCAATCTAGTCACCGAAGCTCTCTTATCTGTCAAGTTCTAGAATAAATAATCCACCCAAGACACTTGTTTTATGCTGCCTCCTCGAGCCCCTGTTTGTTGCATACAAATGTGGAAGTGACACATGACTTCCCAAAGGGTGGAATAAACTTCGGGGCTGATTTTTCTCAAAATTTTAAGTTCTGTTGATCCCGGAACAAATTCTTCATATGGTAAGTCCCGAGAAGAAGGCCTGAGATGTCATGCATCTCATGAAGAGCGAAGACTAGCTCCCCACCGGAGTGAAAAAGGTATAGGTCTCGGGGTTGTATCTCTCTAATATGGAGAAGAAGTGATAATGGCTCTAATTGATCCCGAATTTAGTAGCTCTCACCGAAATCTTCAGGCCAGCTCGAGTAAGAGGTGTCTCCAACTCCTTCAAAACAAAGTTAGTCATACGGGCCCACCACCCTGTCACCGGAGAGTGAACCCAGCCAGGAGTTCTAAATCCTTGCGCGTGAAATTCTCCTTTCTTCGCCATAAACTTCTTGACAAAAGTATTCGCCGGATTGGCCACTTCACCAATTGGGTATTCATTGGCGAAAAAGTCTAGTCGTAAAGCCGTCACCTATCTGTTATAACCCACTGTGTGAACCCTCTGAAAAGTTAAAGTTTCGAGAGCAACTCCATCTTGATCCCTAACAAGGTCCCAGTCCATACGTCTTGGGATGGAGGCGCACTGGAAATATGATATGGGGTACATTCTCTCCATATTGAACAAGAAAAGGTGACAGTCTCTAACTTTTCTCAGCCATTTGTAGTCCCTGTCATAAGCAACACCTGCTTCAAAGTTAACAAAATCCCCAAAGAGGAATTCTGGTTTGACTAACGGTTTACGGCTTAGACTCTCAAGCTTAGCATCCGTAACCAATATTCGAAGAGTTTCAGGAGAAGCCTAGGTGATCAGCTCCACACGGCTCTTCTCAGTAATCCCAAAAACCAGGAGTTCTTGGTGTAGATTGAATGTCATGTTTTGATCCACGCCACCTTCATGCCCAAAATAATGGCTAAAAGGGAGAGGCTCGCTGGTATAGCGCACTACAAAACAAAGAAAAGAGTCAGACGGTGCAAAGGCAAATCAGACACGGAGATCGAGCCTCGTATCAAGAAAAATCAGACGCGGAGATTAAGCCTCGCGTCGAGAAAAAAAATCAGATTGAGCCTCACATCGAGAAAAAAAATCAGATCGAGCCTCGCGTCAAAAAATCAGACACGGAGATCGAGCCTCGCGGCGAAAAAATCAGACGTAGAGATTGTAGGCTGTTTAAAAATCACAGTAGATAGCTAACCCATATCAAATCTCTATCAATAATCTTGACAGAGAAGAAAAGCTGCAAATAGAGGACTTTTCACATAGATCAAGAGGAGTTACAATTCAACGACCCCTCTGACGACTGATGAAAACTTTATTCTGTAGCTTCCGCAATCAACTGTGAGAGTTACAATCTGACGACTTTCACATCTCATAACAGCCAAAGCAAAGATCAACGAACAACAGTCTTCGCAATGCTGTAATGGAAGAGGTTATAAGGCAACAGCCTCTTCCAAAAACGCAGAGTCCACCTCTGTGCTTCTCAAACTCAAAACGCATGCGAATTGTGCGTTCTTTAGCAGATTTCCAACTCTGTGTCTCAAATCAAAGGCGCAGAGTTAAGACTCACTGTGCAAACGACCCGTGCGTCTCTAATTTCCAGAACGCAAGTGGCCTGTGCGTTTCTAATCTCTTGTAGATATTTAACTCTGCGTCTTAAGTCTAAGGCGCAGAGTTAAGGCCCAGAACGCCAATTTAGGCGTTTGATTTGTTCAAACACAAGCCGAACGGCCTCAAAACCGTTTATCTCACGTTTTGAGGGATTTTCGCCCACTTAGGAGCGGATTTAGGGGTCAGTTACACCCCTTATCCCCCTATAAATAACTATATTACTCAACAGAGTAGGGGGTTGAAGATTTGGAGATCGAAACCTCATAAGGTTGGATTCTTGGGCGGAGAGAGCGATTTTTCAGAAGATCAAGGAATTGCTCGGCCGTTAGTAAATCAAATCTTGGATAATTCTTCACCAACGGAAGATCTACTTGGCTATTAACCGAATTTTCGGTTCTAACAACTCTGTTACAGAGTTTCAACTCGCTCTGAGTTCTTAAACTCGTTGAGAGTTCTTAATTAAACTTGCAACGCAAGTTAATTACACTAATCGATTATTCGGTTTTCAACAACTCTTTTTAGGGTTTTCGACTCGTTCTGAGTTTCTTAAACTCGTTAAGAGTTCTAAATCAAACTTATCATACAAGTCAATCGTTCTCGTGAGATATTACGGTCGGATCGTCAACGGAGAGCAAATTCGACGCGAACATTCGAAGGAGACACTCCATCGCTATCAAGAAGAACTTGGTTTTAAACAAAGGGGGGAATCAAATTTATTCTCCTCTCTTTTGTAATCGAATTGTAATCGAGATCGAAGGAATACAAGTATATTTTCTTTCATTCTCTTTATTGCAAATTTCCTACCTACAAAAGATGGCGACTCCTCTAGGGACTAGCTTCTCTGACGAGGAAGTGGTGGCACAATCCGACGTTCACCTCACTGGAACAACCGTCGAAACTCTTGTTGTAGAGTTCGACCAAGCCAAGTACGAGGAGACTCTCTCCTTTGGATCGCTTAGCCCTAAGGCTAGGCGTGATACCCGCAAGATCTCCAGGGATGTCTTAACTACTACTGAGATGCCAAAGGAAGTCTTCTCCTTTGGCTAAGATTCCAAACTCGTTCAACGAGTTAAAGACTCTGCACCCACATCAAAACGGTGTGTCGTAGGTCATAAGAGGCTTATGACGGTGGAAAATCCAACCAACACCAATGACATGGCGGCTATGGCGTTAAAGCAAGCCAAGAAAAACACCGCTCGACGAAGGAGAAGATCCATACGGCGAGCACATTTTCAAGAAAATCGAGCTATCGCCCAACGTGAAGATTGCGTTACTGAGCCTTTGCCCGAACTGTGCACTTCTGCTCTAGAACGTACACTTCACGGTAATGAACCCGATTACGAGTCTCGGGTAATCCAACTTAAACGTGACCCTCAGTAGCACGTTGTTCAATCTAGACGCACACCTCAGGGATGCGTCTCAAAATCAAAATGTGACCTTCAAAGGCACGTTCAATCATCCAAACGCACACCACAAGTGTGCGTTCAATCAAAACATGACCCTCAGGGGTCTGTTCAATCAACCAAACGCACACTACAAGTGTGCATTCAATCAAAGCACGACCCTCAGGGGTCTGTTCAATCAACCGAACGCACACCACAAGTGTGCGTTCAGCCAAAATATGACCCTCAAGGGTCTGTTTCATCATCAAAACGCACGCCACAAGTGTGTGTTCAATCAGAACAAGACCCACAGGGGTATGTTTCATCAGTTAAACACAGGCCTCGGCCTAGTGTTTATAAACCTAAACGCGACCCTCACGTTTCTTCTCAAGAACACGACATGGTCCGTCGGGTTTAGGGGAGGCATCATGGATTTAAGGTTCATGTCCAACCCACCCAGGGGCAGGGGGTTCCGTCTCCACCCTCACGAGATTTTTCCCAGGTCTCTGACTTGCATGAGCTACTATCAAGAGGAAGACCAACACAACAAGTGGCTCATTCATGCCAATACGAGCGGCTTATTTCTGTAGTTCTTTTAGAATATCCCTACTGTACATCTGAACCTCGGCAATCTGTGTTCAACAGATTGACGAATATCGTCAGACTTGCCAAATGACAACATCGTCAAAAAAAGAAGGCCTCTGAGACCGAATATCCCGAGGTCACTATCAACGTGATCGGTAGAGGAAAAGCTTCGAATCCTAATTCTGATGAGTCGCAAAGAAGTCATTTTCCGACTGTTAGGGAAATTTGTGACGAGTTCGAAGGACTATACCGGCATACTCGGACTCTAACAGGAGCTATCCGCTCGGTCGACTATCAAAGGTTGGCCAAGGGGATCATTTCTAATGATGAACACTCTGCAATTGCAGAATCTCAATCTTCAAGCTCCGTTGTGTCACGAGAGGCTTCCGTTTATATGACGGGAAACCCCGAAGACCTAGCCAAAAGAGTGGACAAACATCATGTCATGCTCCAGGCACAGCAGGAGACACTTCTCTAGATGAAAGACATGTTGGCCCAGCTTCTTGCCAAAAAAGGCCAAAGACCGGAGTCTTCCCGGAAGATAATCTCCAAGGAAAAACAGAAAGCACCTGAGCATTCAGATCACAAAGCTCAAAATATAGAATCTTCTTCTAAAAATGAGGAGGAGATGGAAAGAGAGCTGCAACCTCAGTCCTCTAAGATGGATGAATTAGAAGCGCGCCTCAACGTAATCGTCAACAGAAGCGAGCTTCGTGAAGAAGGAGTGGTACGGCCTTATCCTGCTGAGTGGGACACAACTCCATACCCACCAAGGCTTAAGGCTCCAACCTTGCAACCATTCGATGGCACAGGTTCGCGAAATCAGCACATCTACTACTTCAAGTCTCAGACTGGAGATGTGGTAACGAACGACGCCATCCTGACCCATTTATTCATCGGAACTCTTAAAGGAGTTGCTTTCGAGTGGTTCATGAAATTGCCTACCGGATCTATTTAGAAATGGGTAGACTTGGAAAGACTTTTCTTAGCCAGGTTCTTCGAGGATGACACGGAAGTCTCGGTCCATACCCTTCTCGCCATCAAGCAAAAGAATGGAGAATCTATCAAAACCTTTATGGAGAGATTCCGCAGCATGGCATTGCGATGCCCATCATGTATGACCCAATCAACTCTGGTTGAAACTTACAGGCACAACTTGCAGACACAGCTCCTTGCTCAGATGGGGGTAGCAGAATGTCGCTCGTGGAGACAACTAGTTTCATAAGGAGAACAAGCCGAAGAAATTGTCGCTCGAGTTAAAGCTGACGAAGTGACATAACCTAAGCTACAACAGCAACACAACCAGAACAATGCTCCTCGATCCAAAGGAAAGGAGACTTTGGCGGCTGACGTCAACACGTGAGCACCACCACCTGCTAAGCAAGGCAAGGCACCAAATCAGCAAAGAGCACCCAAGCAGTACTTGTTCAAGGAAGAACATGTGGACACTTTGTTCCAGTTACTGCGGAAGAATAACAAGCTGTAGCTTCCCGAAATTAGGAAGCCGGATGAAGCGGGGAAGGTGGATAACCCAAATTATTGCCGCTATCACAGGTTCCTAGGGCATCCTACCAGAAAGTGCTATGTCTTTAAAGGCATCCTGCAAAATTTGGTGAATGATAATATGCTCACCTTGGAGCCCGAGCAAAAGACCGTATCCACCAATATGATAGCGGTCCAATTCGGTGACTTCCCTCAAGTGGCGATTGCAGATGGCATTGTCCCCGTTCATAAAGGAGAAATGCGCCTAAAAACACTGACTTGTAAAGTCAGAAGGATAGGGGGTTGGTACCCCTCATTACCCTAAAAGGGGAGATCATGTGGGTACATCCCGACCTAGTTAAAGATCAGCAGTGGACGAAAACCACGTCCGAAAAGAAGGGAGGAAAGGCTAAGTCATCCTACATGATTAGCCCCTCTATTAACGAAGATGATGATCACCTCAAACCTCTTACCGATTCAGAGGAAGAAAGGATTGTCCTGGCAGTATACCCAGAAGGCAACCCTGGCACTCGATCAGGAAAGGCTTACTTGAGGGACTACAATCAGAACGCTTAAGAAGCTGAAGAACAGCCCCAAAACGCTGGGGTTCTGTACCAAAAAAGCCGGTTGATAAAGGGAAACAAAAGGAGATCTGGTTCAACAAAAACCTTCTCCAAGAGCCCAGGGAGTCAAGCGCTCCCTTCCAATTCAATGTCATGGCGCAGCTTGCCAACATACCGGCTAGGATTACTCTATACGAGTTCCTAAGGTTGTCTAAAACTACTAAAGAAGCTCTGATTGAGGCATTAAAGAATACGGAGAGCTTTATTACCCAAGTCGTTCCAATCCCGGAAGCTTCCGAAGACCAACCTTGCCTGCAATGCCTACAAGCAGCAAGAAGTTTACCTTGCATATCCTTCACGCAGGAAGACATGCAGGTCAAATACAAGCATGATGGACCGTTATACTACACGAGGTATATCGGATCCTCCGAAATCAGTCGTGTCCAAGTTGACCCAGGCTCTGCGCTTAGCATCATGCCCTATAGGGTCATGCAGGTCTTAGGAATTCCTATGCATCGATTGAACACTACTCAGACTACCATCTTTGGGTTCAACGCTAACAGCACTTGGCCCCTAGGAAAGATCAAACTCAGATGCCAAATTGGAGACCTCAAGTCCGAGGTAACATGTTACATCATAGACATGGACACTTCCTACAATCTATTGTTAGGAAGACCATGGATACACGCAAACCACATTGTCCCGTCTACCCTGTATCAAGTTATGAAGTATGCCAATGATGAGGGAGAAGTTCAAACCCTAATTGCAGAAAAATACCCTTTCCGAGGAGTGGAAAACTTTCACACCGACTCCGTTTTCTACCTAGAATCCCAGGAGAAAGAAGATGTGGACAGTGGTAACAAAGCTGACATTAAACCGGATCCTGAAGAAGATTGTCTATGGGAACTGAATCTAGATGTAATGGGTCAGGATGAGAGTAATAATAATGTACCGAGTGAGGGTGAATGGTGCATTAATGAAGATTTTATTTTGGCATACTTATCTGATGTGTCCTCTAAAAATGAACGAATAGAGAATGATCTTAATGCAGGTACCAACCCATGGCGCACATTGTGTGCAAAGGCGTCCCTCACATTGCCAATCAAGTCATCCTTCACTTCATATGAAGAAGTAGAAGATGCACGTAAGGCTTTCTTCAAAGTCCCGTCCAAAAAGAAAGGGCAGAGGCCGATCCATTTTGGTAAAGTTAAACCCGAACCACTCAAACAGGAAAGTTCGGAAGAAGATGATGGAGTTCCTCAATTCCATTATCATGAACCTAACTCCCTCCGATTAATGAAATGAATGGGGTATAACTTTAACGAAAAACAGGGTTTAAACTTCGGGAAAGGAAGGCGAACACTAATTCGAATGTCTCTAACCCCCGAAGGAAAACCTCCGGATTATTATCTAAAAACCGAAAGAGGCTTAGGTTACGTCACAACTCCCTCTGTTTTAGAAAATGAAATTAGTAATTATTTGTGTTAGGACCATTCCTCTGGAACATCCTCATGGGAATCTGACATCAGTGTCGGACCCTTCTTCAAAAGTTTGACCGTGAACATGGTTTCAACTAATCATCCAGATGCAGACGCAGGGGTGATGAAGAATTGATCGAGTCAACCAATGACCCATGGATCAAATACCTTAACATATTGCGGGATATGCGTTTCGAACAACGCGAACCGCCTACTGAAGATAATGTAATCCAGGTCAACATGGGGGACGAATCCGACCCTAAACCAATTTTCATAAGTGAAAGCTTATCATCATCCGAGAAATAAGATCTTATATCTCTCGTCCAAGAGTATATAGATGTCTTTGCTTAGAATTATGAAGATATGCCTGGCCTTGACCCAAAAGTGGCCATGCATCGTCTCAACATCGATCCGGATGCCAAACCCGTTAAACAACAGCAATGCCGGTTTCGTCCAGAGATCATAGAAGCAACTGAGTCTGAAGTTAAAAAGCTTATAGACCCAGGTTTTATCAGAGAGGAACAACACCCGGACTGGGTGGCCAACACTGTTCCAGTGCCTAAGAAAAACGGTAAGGTCCGTATATGCATCGACTTTCGTGACCTTAACACAGCTTGTCCAAAAGATGAGTTTTCTCTTCCCATCACTGATGTTATGATCAACAATACCTACGGATATGAAAGGATGTCTTTCATGGATGGATTTTTCGGATATAATCAAATCAAGATGTATCCTGAAGACGAAAAGCATATTGCGTTCAGAACTCCACTAGGGGTGTATTGCTACACAGTGATGCCCTTTGGCTTGAAGAACGCAGGTGCAACTTATCAACGCGTAATGAACACCATCTTCCACGAACATCTACGTAAGAAGATAGAATGCTACGTTGACGACATAGCAGTAAAAAGACAACACAAAGGCGATCATCTTGCAGACCTGAGAATAATGTTCGACATCATGCGAGCACATCAGCTGAAGATGAACCCAACAAAATCATTCCTTGGAGTGTTAAGTGGAAAGTTCCTTGGATTTATCGTCACGTCCAAGGGAATTTCTCTTGACACAAAGAAAGTACGTGCCATCCAAGACATGCCGCCATCAAAGAATCTCAAAGAACTCAGAGGTCTGCAAGGCAGACTGGTTTGCATTCGGAGATTCATATCTAATCTATCGGGGCGTTGCCAACCTTTCTCTAAGCTTATGAAGAAAGGCGTGTCCTTTATTTGGGATGAAGAATGTCAAAAAGCTTTCGACGAGATTAAGAAATATCTCACTCAACCGCCAGTTCTCGTGGCCCCAATATCAGGAAAACCATTCCTACTATATGTGAGATCTATGGATCATTCTCTTGGAGCTTTGTTGGCCCAAAACAACAATCAAGGGCAAGAGCATGCCATCTACTACTTAAGTAGGACTATGATAAGAGCCGAACATCGGTATAACCCGGTCAAAAAAGAATGTATCGCTTTGGTATTCGTAGTTCAAAAGATGCGACATTACCTAGTTGGACAAACAATTCATGTCAACTCTAAGGTAAATCCTTTAAGAGTTCTGATGACGAAACCATCGTCCCTAAATTATCGGCTTGCAAAATGGGTCATCCTCTTGTCGTAATATGACATACAATTTATGCCCCAAAAAGCGGTCAAGGGTCAAGCATTGGCAGATTTTTTAACCGATTACCCGGTGCCAGGGACATCTAAGTTGTATGAAGAATTGCCCGACGAAGTCGCTGAAACTTGCGTCACTTAAGAATCGGCACAAGTGTGGAGATTATTCTTCGATGGTGCATCCAGAGCAAATTCTCACGGAGCAATTACAGCAGGAGTAGGAGTAGTATTCATTTCTCCCAACGAGCACGTGATCCCAAGGGGATTTTCCTTGATCGAACCCTGCACCAACAATGTAGCCGAGTATAATGCTCTGCTATTAGGAATGCAATTTGCTGAAGAGCTGAACATTCGACATCTCGAGGCTTACGGTGACTCTCAGCTCATCGTAAATCAAGTCTGAGGGGAGTATGAAGTGCATCATGAGGATCTAATCCCGTACTACTTCGCAGTGCTAAAGCAAGCTAAAAATTTTGAAGGATTCTTTATAGAATACATTCCACGAGCTCAGAATGCTTACGCAGATGCTTTAGCCTCGTTGGCAACGTCACTAGCATTACCACCAGGTGCCGAAACGATGATTCCAGTTACGGGACGTGAGCTATACTGCTCCAAGATTCCTATAGAGGAAAGTTCAGATAAGACAATAGCAGAAGAAGTCTGTACAACCTCTACGGAGCTTGAATCTAGAGGTTGGCGATTATCGTACATCGACTATATCCTGTACGGAATTTTACCCGACAATCCCAAGGAAGCGGCTGCTATTAAACGGAAAGCACTCTGATTTTATTACGATGCAACTTCTCAAGTACTGTATCGTAAATCACAGGATGGAGTTTTGCTTCGATGCCTTTCTCGGAAGGAAGCAAAAGAGGCCCTTAAGGAAGCTCACGACGGAATGTGTGGAGCTCATCAGCCTGGGGCTAAGTTAGGAGATAGCCTCCGACGAATTAGGTATTATTGGCCAAAAATGTTCTCAGACGCAGCTAATTATGCTAAACGTTGTCACGCATGTCAGATTCACGGGGACTTCATCCACCAAGCTCCAAGTGAATTACATCCCACATCCGTATCTTGGCCATTCGAGATGTGGGGCATGGATGTCGTAGGACCAATCTCGCCTCTGACCTCTAAAGGGCACCGATTCATTCTGGCCGTAACCGATTATTTCTCCAAATGGGCAGAGGCGATCCCACTGAAAGAAGTCAAGACTTCGAATGTAATTAAGTTCATTAAACATCACATCATCTATCGCTTTGGAGTCCCGAGACGGATACTCCTCGACAACGGGACACAATTCGTTAGCTTCAGGTTTCAGAGATTTTGTGATAAGTTCAGGATCCAAAGCGTTGCCTCTACAGCATACTACCCGCCTGCAAACGGCCTCGCAGAAGCTTTTAACAAGACCATCGTGAAGCTTCTTAAAAAGTTTGTTTCTAAAAGCCGACGTGATTGGGATGAAAGGCTCGGCGAATGTCTGTAGGCCTACCACACAATAGTAAGGACCACTACAAGAGCTACGCCATTCTCTTTAGTATATGGTTGCGAAGTTGTACTACCACTAGAGATTCAAATCCCTTCCCTGAGAGTCGCAATTACAACCAGACTAACAGAAGAAGAGAAACATCAACGACGTCTGCAAGAACTTAAAGTCTTAGACGACAAACGACTTCAAGCTCAGCAACAGATCGAGTTGTATCAAGCCCGGATTACCAAAGCCTACAACAAAAAGGTTAAGGAACGGATTTTCAAGAAAGGCGATTTAGTTTTGGCTAACAGACGACCCATGGTAATGACACATAAAACCAAAGGAAAGTTCAATCCTAAATGGGAAGGGCCCTTCATAATAGAATCAGTGTATTTGAATGGAGCTTATCGTCTTATCAATCAAAAAGGAGACAGGCTCATGACGCCAATTAATGGGAAGTTCCTTAAAAGATACTTTCCGTAAATCAGGCAACCCTCTAAACCCCAGCTAAGTCAGGCTGGGGGTTGCTAATTCAGAGTGTATTTTAGGAATAAATATTTAATTTTCCTATCTTGTATGCCGTCATGTTAACATTACACCTCTGACGATTAAAATTTTCTGGAATTATTCTAAGTGGTAATAAAGAGAATTTCAATTTCATGCTAAGTTAACACTACACTTACAGCATTTGCATTACTTTTCATTGTCTTGAATTAAAATTCAACAAAAGAGATAATGAAAAGAAAAATGATATCATTTTCATTCAATATTGTTGATTTGAAGACAAAAGTGACGACAATCGAAATGAAAACAATACAAAATTATTCCTTAGCAAAAAAAGCAATTCAAATCCTAAGCATCGGGACCCACCAGCCTAAAAGACTTGAGCTTAGACTTCAAAGCCAATATGTTTTCCTCACGAGCCTTTTTGACTTCTTCTGTTATCTTGCTCTTGAGGTCCTCTTCATTAGGTGTTGCTTCTGCAATCTCTCGCCGAATTTTATCAGCAGCAACAATTTTATCGTAGTAACCTTTGAAAAACCCATCACAGTGTGCAGCTAGCCCCTTTATAACTTCCATATCATCAGCTAATTAGGTATTTATCTGAGATAGCTCAACACCCGCACGGGTAAGTTCTATTGTAGTATCCCGGATACCCATAGCAAGACTGCCCATGTCCACTTGTATTTGGAGATGCTCCCCACACAGGCTAGCAATACGCGACTCTTTCTCAGACAGACTCTTCTGAAGTGCCTCTTGATGTTGTGCTCTCAATGCTTTAGCCTGAGAAAGAGCCTGATCCACTTCTGGTCCTATGTCGTCATGTTGCAGCATGGAAAAGAACACCAGCTCATATTCCAAGATAATGATGCTCTCACGATAGTTCTCGGTCCATATTTTATTGCCCCGATGCCTAATCCTAGTTAGGCATTCTAGCAGATGAGGTTCGAAAACTTTGTAGCTCACTTCCCCAAGACTAACAACATCTATGGTCATTTGCATCCAATATTCTAATTGCTCGATGAGTTTCCTCAAAGTTTCTGAGCTTGGGGGTGGAGCAATCGGATAGATGAAACAATTCGCGTAATCAGTGCGAATAGAACGATGGATCCCCTCAAATGGTAATTGGGCAGGAGTATTGGACGCTGGATCTCCGACGGTCAACCCCTATTCGGCCTTTGTCATCTCGGGACCGGAAGAAGCAGCTAGAAGCGTAACATCCTCTTTGTTCTCAGGAGGTGCAACAGGCGCAGACTTCATAGCATCTCCCATCAACTTAGCCCTCTGGGAGTTCTTAGCTGGAACAGGTTTTTGTTTGTGAACTCTCCTATCGTATTCGCCTTCCTCCTTAGCAGTAAGATCTCTCTTCCCTGATGATCTTAATGAGCGAGGCCCAGGAAGGGGTGCTCCCTCGAGAACTTCTTTAGCAGCCTCTTCTTCAGAAGGCTCAGCAGTGGGTAACTCCTCCGGGATCCCCTCGCTTCTGACCACCTCTCGTTCGCAGGATAGATAATCCTTAATCCTGGGTAATCGAGTCCTGCCAGAACCACTTCTCGATTTATAAAGTTCCCGGATCTTATTTATACATGAAGTATATATATCATATTCTAGGATTTGAGAAGCTTTGTCAAACCAATCGTGGAAATCCGCTATAGTGGAACAGCTAGGCGGCAAACTAGGCAGAGTAAACTACGCATTAGTCCCTCAGGCTGAAAAGAAATACCAAGCACGAGCGCCTTCGTATAGATTCCCGATGTGAGCTAATTGTGGGTTAGGGTTACCAACATAAAGCTGGTCGTACCCGAATTGTCAAGCAAAACGCGAAGGAATATATGGCTCAATTATGCATCTCTTGCCTAGTCGGAAAACCAAGTAGCCTACTCTGATAGCGAGAAGCCATTGAAAGGTCCGTGTATTTAAAAGCGAGGACCCTTCGAAGACTACGTCGCCAAACTTCAGGCCTTCTTCTTCAGCCTCATCAAAACAAGGGCGGCAACAAAAAAGATCGTAATTACTCCCGAGGGGCAGGAATTGTCTAGCCCGGACTATGTACATAGTCGTCCATGTGGCTGACTCAAGCCTCTGCACAAAAGGCAGAGAAGTATTATTGTCATGCATAATCCCTGTCATCAGAGAAGGACAATGCAGCACAAACCAAGCCACTAAATAAGTATAGGGCATTGGTGCGCGAGGCTGAGGAGTTTTCCAAACTTTCCTCCCAGCTATATTGATCTCCTTAATATCAAGGAATTCAAAAATCAGATCACGTAGGCCTCTCTGCAGACAACCCGTCGTTGTAGAGAGAAGATTAAAGGTGAACGGCTGGGTAGACTACCTCAGCCAGGATCGATTCAGCCGGTTTTCATTGGCACGACGCACCGCTTCAACCATAGCATCAGAAAACGGCTGGGTAGACTACCTCAGCCAGGAATTGTCTAGCCCGGACTATGTACATAGTCGTCCATATGGCTGACTCAAGCCTCTGCACAAAAGGCAGAGAAGTATTGTTGTCATGCATAATCTCTGTCATCAGAGAAGGACAATGCAGCACAAAACAAGCCACTAAATAAGTATAGGGCATTAGTGCGCGAGGCTGAGGAGTTTTCCGAACTTTCCTCCCAGCTGCACTGATCTCCTTAATATCAAGGAATTCAAAAATCAGATCACGTAAGCCTCTCTGCAGACAACCCATCATTGTAGAGAGAAGATTTAAAGGTCTTCTATGAGCCAGGAGAACGGCTGGGTAGACTACCTCAGCCAGGATCGATTCAGCCGGTTTTCGTTGGCACGACGCACCGCTTTAACCATGGCACGACGCACTGCGAATACCATCAGCAGCAACAATTTTATCATAGTAACCTTTGAAAAGCCCATCACAGTGAGCAGCTAGCCCATTTATAACTTCCATATCGTCAGCTAATTGGGCATTTATCTGAGATAGCTCAACACCCGCACGGGTAAGTTCTGTTGTAGTATCCCGGATACCCATAGCAAGACTGCCCATGTCCACTTGTATTTGGAGATGCTCCCCACGCAGGCTAGCAATACGCGACTCTTTCTCAGACAGACTCCTCTGAAGTGCCTCTTGTTGTTGTGCTCTCAATGCTTTAGCCTGAGAAAGAGCCTGATCCACTTCTGGTCCTATGTCATCATGTTGCAGCATGGAAAAGAACTCCAACTCATATTCCAAGATAATGATGCTCTCACGATAGTTCTCGGTCCATATTTTATCGCCCCGATGCCTAATCCTAGTTAGGCATTCTAGCAGATGAGGTTCAAAAACTTTGTATAGCTCACTTCCCTAAGACTAACAACATCTATGGTCATTTGCATCCAATATTCTAATTGCTCGATGAGTTTCCTCAAAGTTTCTGAGCTTGGGGGTGGAGCAATCGGATAGATGAAACAATTCGCGTAATCAATGTGAATAGAACGATGGATCCCCTCAGATGGTAATTAGGCAGGAGTATTGGACGCTGGATCTCCGACGGTTGACCCCTGTTCGGCCTTTGTCATCTCGGGACCGGAAGAAGCAGCTAGAAGCGTAACATCCTCTTTGTTCTCAGGAGGTGCAACAGGCGCAAACTTCATGGCATCTCCCATCAACTTAGCCCTCTGGGAGTTCTTAGCTGGAACAGGTTTCCGTTTGTGAACTCTCCTATCGTATTCGCCTTCCTCCTCAGCAGTAAGATCTCTCTTCCCTGATGATCTTAATGAGCGAGGCTCAGGAAGGGGTGCTCCCTCGAGAACTTCTTTAGCAGCCTCTTCTTCAGAAGGCTCAGCAGTGGGTAACTCCTCCGGGATCCCCTCGCTTCTGACCGCCTCTCGTTCGCAGGATAGATAATCCTTAATCCCGGGTAATCGAGTCCTGCCAGAACCACTTCTTGATTTATAAAGTTCCTGGATCTCATTTATACATGAAGTATATATATCATATTCTGGGATTTGAGAAGCTTTGTCAAACCAATCGTGGAAATCCGCTATAGTGGAACAGCTAGGCGGCAAACTAGGCAGAGTAAACTACGCATTAGTCCCTCGGGCTGAAAAGAAATACCAGGCACGAGCGCCTTCGTATAGATTCCCGATGTGAGCTAATTACGGGTTAGGGTTACCAACATAAAGCTGGTCGTACCCGAATTGTCGAGCAAAACGCGAAGGAATATATGGCTCAATTATGCATCTCTCGCCTAGTCGGAAAACCAAGTAGCCTACTCTGATAGCGAGAAGCCATTGAAAGGTCCCTGTATTTAAAAGAGAGGACCCTTCGAAGACTACGTCGCCAAACTTCGGGCCTTCTTCTTCAGCCTCATCAAAACAAGGGCGGCAACAAGAAAGATCGTAATTGCTCCCGAGGGGCAGGAATTGTCTAGCCCGGACTATGTACATAGTCGTCCATGTGGCTGACTCAAGCCTCTGTACAAAAGGCAGAGAAGTATTGTTGTCATGCATAATCCCTGTCATCAGAGAAGGACAATGCAGCACAAACCAAGCCACTAAATAAGTATAGGGCATTGGTGCGCGAGGCTGAGGAGTTTTCCGAACTTTCCTCCCAGCTACACTGATCTCCTTAATATCAAGGAATTCAAAAATCAGATCACGTAGGCCTCTCTACAAACAACCCGTCGTTGTAGAGAGAAGATTTAAAGGTCTTCCGTGAGCCAGGAGAACGGCTGGGTAGACTACCTCAGCCAGGATCGATTCAGCCGGTTTCGTTGGCACGACGCACCGCTTCAACCATAGCATCAGAAAACTATCTCTGCATTCAAATTCCCCAAACGCTAGGCCCAGACCTGCGCTATGAGAGTTCTTAACTCTGCGTTTCGAACCTCAAACGCAAATGTCACCTTTGCGTTGCGGATTATCCAAACAAAGGATCTACCTTTGTGTTTTCAAACATGACACTTATTCTCTAAGTTCGTGAATTCTTTCAATATAGCGTTATTCAAGATCTCTGTATCTCTTTAGCAGAATCTAAATCCTCGTCAGGTTATTATTACACCTCAGATGATCATCACCCCACAGAATTTGAATTTAGTTGACATCAATACCAATACGGCTATAATTCCTCTGTCAAAATTCACTTATCGATTCTCATCAATGTAACGATAAGTCTCCCAAAATCACTCAAATTATGATCAATTTACTTACTCTCTCCAACAGAGTAGTAAATAACCAAGTTATCAGCACTCTTCAAACAGAGCAATAACATTTTCAAACCTTATTTAAAGCACGAATGCCAAAAAAATTCGCCTTTGGTGTTAAACATACTTAGCAATTCTCTACAGCGAGACACTAATTCTTAAAATCTTGTTCAAATCACAAATATCACAGGTCATGGCTCTGATGATAAACCACTTGGTAATTCTCCCCCAGCGAGGTGCTAAGTCTTCCGAGATCATATTCAAAGTAAATTTTCTCTATCACGTTAATATCACACCTCTAACAAAATCCACTTATCGACTCTCCCCAATAGAGCGATAAGTTTTCAAAATTGCTCCGATCGTAAAATTTTCTATGTCATGTTAATATCACACCTCTGACAAAATCCACTTATCGATTCTCCCCAATAGAGCGATAAATCTTCAAAATTGCTCCGATCGTAAATTCTTTCTTGTCACGTTAATATCACACCTCTGACAAAAATCCACTTATCGACTCTCCTTAATAGAGTGATAAGTCCTTAAGATCGCCCCGATCACAATATTTTCTCTGTTTTGTTAATATTATATCTCTAACAGTGTAAATCATCGTGGGAACATCTTTAATTCTCTGCGTAGGAATAATAAGAGTTCCCATGAAACCCCCAACAAATCAAAATTTTCTGAAATTGTTCTAAGTGATAATAAAAGAAAATTTTTCTAAAATTGGCATTCTTCATATAATTTCGTGGTTGTAAGTCATAACACAACACATGCAATAAATGGAGAAAAGCCAAAATCACTCTTTTCTTATTTTATTCAAAAATATTAAAAAGTGATACAAAAACTTTGTTCTTATCGAACAAAAAGGACAAGACATCATTAAGTCCCCGAGCCAGCAAAATGGAAAGACGCGAGCCGGGACTTAACAGCAGATAGTTTCTCCTCATGAATGGCATGTATCATTACTTCAGCTCTCTTCTTAAGATCATTCTCATCCGGCGTCATCGCAATAGCTTCCTTTTGGATAAGTTCAAGATCCTGAACCGATGAACGATAGCTGGCGTAGGTCTTCACACTTTCTAGTGTGAGCCTCTTTAAGATCTCTTCTTCTCGTGCAAAGCTCAGCCTTGTGTCGAGCCAACTCCACCTTGAATCGATCGATTTCTACACGAGATGCTTGGATGACAGCATTAGAAGCAACAACAGCATGTTTCTTTTGAATGCATTGCCCCTGTAAGGACGCAATCTCAAGTTCCCTTTCAATGATATTCTCTTGAAGAGATTCATATTGACGGACCGCTTCAGCCTTGAGATCATTGAAGGTTAATGTGACTTCGGCAGCAAGATCAGTATTGCGCAACTCCTCCAAAGCCCTCATGTCCTTCTCTAATTGAGAGACATTCTCTGAATAGTGCTGAAACCAGCGAGCGTCATCCACATATCGAATGCCATTCAAAAAGTGCATGAGTATGGGCTTGAAAGAATCAAATGAAGCTCGTCCAGCACCGACCTCTTCAATCGCCATCTTTACCGTATCTTCCAAAGGTCGTATAAGAATTCTAAGCATGGAAGGAATGACACAGGAGATGTAATCGAGGAACTTAAAATAGTAGACCTTGGTACAAGAACTGTTGGTGACGATCATGAAGAAGCCGGAGAAGCCATGGAAACATCCAATTGCAAAGGACTCGAAGGAAGAATCATGAGCGCCCCTGCTTAGGCTGAACTCGAAGCATTCTCCATCCCCACAAATTTAAGAGGAATCGTTAGCGGAGGGGACTCTTCTTGTAAAGAAGTGGTCGTCACCGGTGTTGGCTCGGAAAGAGAGACAGCTGTTGCTTGCTGATTGGGAGGCGATGACGTATCAACTGCTTCATGAGTTAGAGAACCTACACACAAGATTAATTAGTATAAAAGAAAGAAAATTCCAGAAAAACCAAAGTGGGTAATCTTTACTAATAGGGGAAGAGGGAATATAAGTCGACGCCTTGTCAGAAGAGATCAGTGGTGGAGTAGTCTAATCAACGAGATCATCAATACCATCACTTCCTTCCCCATCAGCCTTGTCGCTATGAGAAGAGGTCCCATAATCTAACGGTTCCTCATCATCTGTAGCCGAGACTCCAGGAGAACTTGCAGTCGTATCCACTTTGGTCATAATGCCAGTCGTTGGGCTTAGGATAGCGACCCCCGTATGCGGCAATAGTACAGAAGTGGCGGGAGACTGACTCTTGTTAAATTTCTCTGATTCATCCACCACAGGTTCGTCTGTAGGGGGCCTAACCTCTTCAGATGGAGACGCTATAGGCAACGTCTCTATAGTCGGAGGAGCAGCATATGGGACTTGATCCGGGAACGGTGAAATATCAGGGTCCGGTGTAGGGGAAGATTCTGCATCCGCAATCAATGACTCATCCCCACCCTCTTCTTGGTCCTCAGGATGATAAGAAGAAAGGTCACTAGGAAACGCAGGACCTCCGGAGCGAAGCCCGGTGCGAAGAGGGTGACTGGCAACAACAGATTATTGTCTCTCACCTCTCCCAGTGGACTTAAAAGCATCCGCCATTAGTTTCTAAGAGGGAGGGTCTACTATTAATTTCCTGCGAGTGCGCTTCTCGTGTTGAATTGCTTCTTCCTCAGTAAGAGCTCTTTTTCCAGCTGCCTTCATTCTCGGAGTTTCGACAGCCTTAGGGCTCACTATTAGAGTGTTCTCTAGTCCTCTATCTTCTTCTTCTTCTTCTTCTTTAGCTTTATCTTCGTAAGATAGGAACTCATTGATCCCTTTTAGATGAGATACCCGAGCTCCTTTCCTAGATGAATACATTCTTCTAATCTCTCGAAGGCTGGACATATTCAGCTTATAATCAGGTATCTTAGAAGCCGTATGATACCAGTTGCAGAAGGCCATGGAGAGAAGTGAATTGGGCGTCTTGTGAGGTAACCTAAAGGTGGCCCCAGTATAGCCTGTAGTGGAGTAGTACCAGGCCCGAGCCCCTTCGTATATGGTACCAACAATTGCAAGATGGCCCCGTAGATTTCCAATGTACAATTGATCGTACCCAAACTGTCGAGTGAATCGGTATGGTTGATACGGCTCAATTATACATTTATCACCCTGCCTAAGGAGAAGATAACCCGGTCTAATGTTCAACAGCCAGTGGAAAATACCCACATCTAAATGGGTAAAACCATTTGGACCAGCGGTATCTTGAAATACCTGCCCGTAGCCACCACCATCAAAGTCTAGTAAGCAACGAAATATGTGATAATTGAGGTCTCTCGACAAGATCTGACGAACCCTCACCACATATGTGCCTTCCCAAGTAGATTCTTCCAGTCTCTGCACAAAGGGGATAAAGCCTTCATCCGCAGTAGATGGGGCACTCATCAAATGAGGACAATGGGAGACGTACCAAGCCATCAAGTAAGTATACGACAAAGGTACTCGAGGATTTGGAGTCACAAAACTCTTCTTTCCTTCAGAGTCTATCTCCTTCACCTGAATAAACTCGAGACACAACTCCCTCAAATCATGCTGCAAACAGCATGTCATAGCTGAAAGTAAGTTCACATGCATCCCGTGAGCTAGGAGAATAGCTGGGTAGGCTACTTCTATCACCACAGCATCTATCGGTCTGGTGGGGACTACACACCGTTTCAGCCACAGCATGAGAAAGCCCGCCAGCAGGGCCATGTTAGAGATAGGTATAGCAGCCTGATGGTGGAAGCTTTCGAATTCAGTCTGTGCAGGGAAATCTTATTCTAGCCCCTCGTTGACATAATGAATAGTGGCGTCATTAATCAAAGCTTGAATAGTCTCAGGGGTGCTTACACCCCAACGAGACACAGTAGCAGTCTTATGAGACAAGTTCTGGAAGAGGTATTCAGCCCAAGATAGCTGTTTTATATCACGCACTTATGTCCCCGTCAATTGAGTGCAGATTCGAAAGTGACACATTACTTCCCACAGGGTGTCATAGACTTCAGGATTCATCTCCTTCAAAATCCTGAGCTCATTGGACCCAGGGATGAACTCTTTATAGGGTAAATCTCCAAAAGGAAGGCCTGAAACATCATACATTTCGTGAAGAGAAAACCCTAACTCTCCTTCCAGAGTGAAAAATGTACATGTCTCCGGGTTATATCTCTCCAAGATTGTGAAGAAATTATAATGGTTGTAGTCGATACCACATTTGATAGCCATTATAGGGCAACCGAGCCCAGATCGAGCTAATGACCCTTCTAGCTCTGTTAGCACAAATTCTGTCATTCGGGCCTACCATCCTGTTTTGGTAGAATGCACCCACCCAGGAGTCCTAAATACCAAAGAGGGGAATTCTCCTTTAACGGCCAAAAATCTTCGTATAAAAGTGTTGACTATGCTAGTTGTTTCTCCTAAGGGATATCCTCTTGAAAATAAGTAGGGCTCCAAGGCCGACACCTGTCGGTTATAACCAACGGTGTGTACGCCTGTATAAGTTAAAGCCCCAACAGCTACTCCATCACGTTCGCTAACGAGATCCCAGTTCATATGTCGGGGAACAGAGGCATATTGATAGTAAGAAATGGGAAATATCCTGTGCATATCAGAAAGAAAGAAGCGACGATCTCCGATTTGCCTTAACCACTTGTAATGGCCACCATCTACTGCCTCTTTTTTGATGGTGACATGATCCCCAAACAAAAATGCTGGCTTGATGAGCTTCTTACGGGAGTCGGTTTCAAATTTGGCATCTATCACCAAAATCCTGAGTACAGCCGGGCTTGGATGGGAAATCAAGGTAACACGATCCTTGTCGGTATCCTAAAAAATTAGGAGTTCCTGACGCAGATTGAACTGCATATTCAAATCCACGCCACCCTCACGCCCAAAGTGATGACGAAGTGTGAGAGGTTCGCGGGTGTAAGGCATTGCAAAAGAGAAAAAACACTCAGTCAATCGGTATAAAAATAAAACAAAGGCAACCTTAGTCAAATCCCTGAAGGAATAAGATCGTTTAAACACACGGGTCAAACTTTGCGTTGAACATTTAAACACATAGTTCAGACCCTGCGTTAAATCTCATCAACGCGAGGTCAAACCTTGTGTTAGACATTCGAATGCACGGTTCAAACCCTGCGTTAATCTCATCAATGCATAGGTAAAACCTTGCGTTAAACATTCGAACGCACGGTTCAGACCCTGCGTTAAATCTTATCAACGCATAGGTCAAACCTTGCGTTAAACATTCAAACGCATAGTTCAAATCCTGCGTTAAGACTTATCAATGCAGAGTTCGAACCTTGCATTAAACATTTGAATGCACAGTCCAGACCCTATGTTAAATCTTATTAACGCAGAAGTCAGACTTTGCGTTAGCTACTCAAACGTAGAGTTTAAGTTTTGTGTTACAAGATTCGAGCGCAGGAGTCGGACCCCAACGTTTCGAATTCAGAACGCAGAGTTCTAACTCCGCGTTATGACATCGGAACGAGTTTCCTCATCGCTCAGATCTTGCCAAAGCAAGTTCTATGGCCATGGAAGTTGATGCTTACCACCGACGAGAGGAGCTGGCACCGGCGGCGCACCGGCCTGGGTTGCATCACCGCCGATGGTCGAGGTTGGCCGAGAACTCTGAGCAGTGGCAGAGGAAGACTTGGAATGGGAGACGGTCTTCTTCCTAGGACCCATTGAAGCGGATGGTCGAAGAAGATGAACAAGGTTCGTCGGAGTTCAAAACGAAAAGCTTTCGTTAAAATCTTACAGATAAAAAATCGGATGACTTTTGATTTGACCCCAATGGTCTATTTATAGACAGCTGTGAGCTGTTAAATCGGGATGATATTCTAGGCCCAGAATCCCGCTGAATGCGGCCTGTGCGCCTGTTTGAACTTCTGAACACAGAGTTCAACTCTGTGTTTCAATCCTCAAGCATGGGAATCCACCTGTGCGTTTTAATACTACCAAATGAATTCCTCGACATTTAAAACTAAGACTTAGCTCTAAATAAAAGAGAGGAAAGCTGGTCTTAGTTATCAAGGTGACCAAAGCCGAGAAGAAACAGACGACTCTGCTGGGGAGTCTATTGGATGAGTACAGACAGATTACAATCAGCAACGCTAAAACCGACTCGACCCGGCGCACAATTCATTCTTCTAAGTGGCTAAATATTCCCATTAAGATTAATAAAGCCAAGAGCTGCGCGTGACTCATTCTTTCAAATGGCTTAACATCCCAACAAAGATTAATTAAGCCAGGAGCTACGCGTAACTCATTCTTCCAAATAGCTTAACATCCCAACCAAGATTGATAAAGACACGATTCGACGCGCACCTCATTCTTCTAAATGGCTTAACATTCCCACCAAGACTAATGAAGCTGAAAAGCTGCATTTTTTGAGTGTTCATCAATGCCTACAAGAATTTTCTAGAGAAATGAATACACATCATCGCAGATCGAGTGGAGCATCTTAAGGATCCAGACAAAATCCGATGAATACACCTCATCGCAGTTCGAGTGGAGTATCTTAAGGATCCAGACAAAATCCGATGAATACACCTCATCGCAGATCGAGTGGAGTATCTTAAGGATCCAGACAAAATCCGATGAATACACCTCATCGCAGATCGAGCGGAGTATCTTAAGGATCCCGACAAAATCCGATGAACACACCTCATCGCACATCAAGTGGAGTATCTCAAAGACCCAGACATGATCATCGTCATCATCGCTCTTGTTTAGGTCATCACCAATGATTTGGGCTTTACCTTGTTTGACTAAGTTCATTGTCATCAAGACTAAAAAGCTACCTCATTTGGTTCAAGGAAACATAATTTCAAGATTCCAACAACCAGGTTCGCAATGTCTTCAAATCAGACGGAATGAACAACCAACCAACTAAATTCTGGGATCCAAAGTATTCCGAAAATTTGTTCCAGTCAATCGCGAACTTTTGAAAACTTTATAGGGGGTTCTATAGGCTGTCTAAAAATCACAATAGATAGCTAATCCCTATCAAATCTCCATCAATAATCTTGACTGAGAAGGAAAGCTGCAAATAGAGGACTTTTCACATAGATCAAGAGGAGTTACAATTCAACGACCCCTCTGACGACTGATGAAAACTTTATTCTGTAGCCTCCGCAATCAACTGTGAGAGTTACAATCTGACGACTTTCACATCTCATAACAGCCAAAGCAAAGATCAACGAACAATAGACTTCACAATGCTGTAATGGAAGAGGTTATAAGGCAACAGCCTCTTCCAAAAATGCAGAGTCCACCTCTGCGCTTCTCAAACTCAAAACGCATGCGAATTGTGCGTTCTTCAGCAGAAATCCAACTCTGCGTCTCAAATCAAAGACGCAGAGTTAAGACTCACTGTGTAAACGACCCGTGCGTCTCTAATTTCCAGAACGCAAGCGGCCTATGCGTTTCCAATCTCTTGTAGATATTTAACTCTGTATCTTAAGTCTAAGACGCAGAGTTAAGGCCCAGAACGCCAATTTAGGCGTTTGACTTGTTTAAACACAAGCCGAACGGCCTCAAAACCGTTTATCCCACGTTTTGAGGGATTTTTGCCCACTTAGGAGCGGATTTAGGGGTTAGTTATACCCCTTATCCCCCTATAAATAACTGTATTACTCAACAGAGTAGGGGGTTGAAGATTTGGAGATCGAAACCTCATAAGGTTGGATTCTTGGGCGGAGAGAGCGATTTTTCGGAAGATCAAGGAATTGCTCGGCCATTAGTAAATCAAATCTTGGAGAATTCTTCACCAACAGAAGATCTACTTGGCTATTAACCGAATTTTTGGTTCTAACAACTCTGTTACAGAGTTTCAACTCGCTCTGAGTTCTTAAACTCGTTGAGAGTTCTTAATTAAACTTGCAACACAAGTTAATTACTCTAATCGATTATTCGGTTTTCAACAACTCTTTTCAGGATTTTCGACTCGTTCTGAGTTTCTTAAACTCGTTAAGAGTTCTAAATCAGACTTGTCATACAAGTCAATCGTTTTCGTGAGATAGTACGGTCGGATCGTCAATGGAGAGCAAATTCGACGTGAACATTCGAAGGAGGCACTCCATCGCTACCAAGAAGAACCCAGTTTTAAACAAATGGGAGAATCAAATGCATTCTCCTCTCTTTTGTAATCGAATTGTAATCGAGATCGAAGGAATACAAGTCTTTTTTCTTTCATTCTCTTTATTGCAAACTTCCTACCTACAGAGATTGAGCCTCGCGTCGAAAAAAATTAGATGTGAAGGTCGAGCCCCGCATCGAAAAAAAAACAGACACGGAGGTCGAGCCCCACGTCGAAAAAAAACCAAACGACAGAGTCCCAGCCCCGCGTTATTGAAACAAGTCTCTTCATTGATTCAAAGATTAGAACTCATCGTAGCAAGTTTGGCGACCACGAAGGTCATACTCACCACTAATTAAAGGGTGTTGAGGCGGCGGCAAGCCTTCCTGAGCCACGACGCCGCTGGCCGATGCGGACGGCGACGAGCCCTGAGCCGCGGTGATGACGAGCTTAAAGGGCCAAGAGACAACTTTCTTCTTGGGTGCCATGGAGTCCAGTAGGTGGGAAAGATGAACAGTATTCACCGAAGACAACAACGAAAATTTTCATTAAAAATTCAGAAGAGTCGAGTGACTCTTGATTTGACCCCCAGCGGTCTATTTATAGATAGTTGTGAGCTGTCAAATCAGAACTAGATTCTAGGCTAGAATCCCGCCCAAACACGATTCTAGCATTCGAGTTGGTTGAACTTCCAAACGCGGGACTCACTCACATGTTATAATTCTTGAACGCGGGACTTACTCACGCGTTATAATTCTTGAACGCAGGACTCACCCACGCGTTCTAATTCTCAAGCACAGAGTTCACCCACGCGTTTTGACCACAACAAAAACAACATCTCAACAACAAGAGCTACAACACAGCTTTAAATAAATAGAGAGAAGCTGATGTCGGCCATCAAGGTGACCAAAGCTGAGAAGAAACTGACGTACGACAAACAGCTATGCAGCCTCTTGGACGAGTACAGATAGGTTACAGTCAACAATACTAAAATCGTCAGGCTCGATCCGGCGTACAACTCATTCTTCTAAGTGGCTTAACATTCCCACTAAGATTAATGAAGCCAGGAGCCACGCACAACTCATTCTCCTAAGTGGCTTTACATTCTCACTAAGATTAATGAGGCTAAAAGTTACACGTCGAGTGTTCATCAATGCCTACAAGAATTCTCCGGACAAAAGAATACACCTCATCGCAGATTAAGTGGAGTATCTAAAGGATCCAGACAAAATCCGAAGAACACACCTCATCGCAGATTAAGTGGAGTATCTAAAGGATCCAGACGAAATCCGAAGAACACACCTCATCGCAGATTAAGTGGAGTATCTGAAGGATCCAGACGAAATTCGAAGAACACATCTCATCGCAGATTGAGTGGAGTATCTCAAAGACCCAGACGAAATCCGAAGAATACACCTCATCAACAAATTGAGTGGAGTATCTCAAGGACCCAGACAAAATCCGAAGAATACACCTCATCAACAAATTGAGAGGAGTATCTCAAGGACCCAGATGAAATCCAAAGAATACACCTCTTTGCAAATCAAGTGGAGTATCTTAAGGATCAAAACAAATTCATTATTATCATCATTCTTGTTTGGTTCGACAACAACGACTTGAGCTTTAGCTTGTTTGACTAAGTTCATTGTCACTAAGACACAAAAGTTACATTGTTTGGTTGAAGGAAGCAGAATTGCGACGTTCCGGCAATCAGGTTCGTGATATCTTCAAATCAGATGGAGCGAACAATCGATCAATAAAATTTTAGGATCCAAAGTATTCTGAAAATTCATCCCAGTCAACCGCGAACTTTCAAAAACTTTGGAGGGGGTTCTGTAGGCTATCTAAAAATCGCAACAGATAGCTGATCCCTATCAAACAATAATCAACAGTCTTGGCTAAGAAGGTTATAATCAGATGACTTTCGTGTCAACAAATGAGAGTTGCAAATAGAGGAATCTTCACATAGATCGAGAGGAGTTACAATTCGATGATCCTTCCGACATCTGGTGAAAACTCTGTTCGGTGGCCATCACAGTCAACTGTGTGAGTTACAATCCGATGACTCCCACACCCCCACAATAGCTAAAGCAAAGATTACTGAACAATGGTCCTTACAACGCTCTACAAAAGAAGCTACAAGTCAACTAGCCCCTTCTAAACGCGGAACTCATCTTCGCGCTTCAATTCTTGAAACGTAGGCGACCCCCGCGTTTTAAGTCTTCAGCAAACAAAACGCAGGCGACCCTTGCGTTTCTCAATCCCTAGCGGATATTCACCCCTGCGTCTCCAGTCTAAGACGCGGAGTTAGGATTCTTGAACGCTGTCTTGGGCGTTTGACTCATTCAAACATGAGTCGAACGGTTTTAGAACCGTTTTTCTCACGATCTGAGGAAATCACGCCCACTTAGGAGCGGATTAAGGGGGCAGCTACAACCCCTTATCCTCCTATAAAACCTCAACCAACTCAACAGAGAAAGGGGTTCGGATTTTCAGGTTGAAGATTTTGGCATCTAAACCACACAAGGTTGGATTTTCTGGAGATCAAGGGCGAATTCTTTGGAGATCGAAGATTTCAGCCAAATTTTGAAGATCAAATCTTGAAGAATCCTTCAGCAACAGCAAATCTACTTGGCTATTAACCAAATTTTTGGTTCTAACAACTCAGTTATAGAGTTTCAACTCGCTACGAGTTCTTAAACTCGTTAAGAGTTCTTAATCAGACTTATTACACAAGTCAGTCGTTCCCACGAGATAAAGACGGTCAGATCGTCAACGGAGAGCAAATTCGACGTAAGCATTCGAAGGAGGAACTCCATCGCTACTGTGAAGAACCCAGAATTAAACAAAGGGGAGAATCCAGATCATTCTCCTTTCTTTTGTAATCGGAATCCAATTGTAATTGAGATTGAGAGAATATAAATCAAATTTTCTTTCATTTCTTTTTCTTTGAAATTTTTCCACAAACATCGATAAAGTTTTGCTAGAAAAAATCCTTTTTGTTGGCTCTCTCTCTCTCTCTCTCTCTCTCTCTCTCTTATGTTTAGATTGTTGCATCTTTCTTTCAAGAGGTCTAGAAATTAGTTGATTGTCGGGACAAACATTTAGAAAGTATGAAGTAGTTGGAATATGCTTAGTAGGATGCATAATTAACTTCGAAATTTTGTCTGAGATGTTAAACTTTATGCAAATAATAAACACCCTTCGTTATCAAGTTCTAGTTTTCATCCAATTGTTGCAGTTTATATATTTCTCGTGTAGTTGAGTTACTAGCTTCCAAGGCAAGCAAAAATAAAAAAAGAAAAAGAAAAGAAAAGAAAATAGAGAGAAAAAAAGAGAAGGAAAAAACCTTTGATATGATCAAATTAATATGAAGAATGTGAGGATATTATCAAATAAATTTAAAAAACGCTGATTTTTCATGATCATGGTTAAACAGATTGCTCAAGTATATTACAAGTTAGTTTTCCTCGGATACAAAGTACAAAAATTTACAAATTTAAAATTTTATACATTTGACCAGTATAATTTCACATTGAAAACCTACCCCGTCATGTTAATATTAGTAATGTTATTATGTGATGGTTTAATGAAAGACAAAAAACAATAAAATAAAAAATAAATTTAAAAAAATCATGTCTTAAGAGTAACTATTAAATTATATTCAAAATTATAAGGACAATATCTTATAAAACTTATTGATGGTTTTGGTAAAACTACCAACATAATAACAAGAAAAAAGGAGAAACAAAAGAGCATCAAAGGAAGTTGATACCTCCTTTTCTTAGTTTATGGAATATTTTGCATGACACCATTGGAGAGTGCATTAGAAAATATGACAAGTACGTCCACGTACAACGCACGTACTCTATGCTAGTATGTGTATGTGTGTCTATACACACACACACACACACACACACACATACTAGTTGGAATATACGTGTACTGCATGTGGTCAAATATTATAATTATTTATTTACTATAACATGGTTGTAAAAAACTTTATAATTATCATAATATATTAAATTATATTGGATATTTCCATATGTGATTTTAACATTTTGTCTTCCAGAGAAATATTGATGTTTAAAGCCTTAAAATATTAATAATTAAGATTAAATGGTAATTTGAATGTGTAGTTTCAAAATATTAATGATATAAGGGACCAATATGGAAAAAACCTATTATTATTAATAAAAAATAAATTCTTGAGTTCATTAAGAAAAATGGCAGGTTTTATCTAGTCATTAAGGATTTTGTTCAGTTATAAAAAATTTACTTCCACCTATTACTTCCACCTGTTGTTTATCTAGTGATTGAGTATTATAGATATTCAAGAATTTTTTTTAGAATTTTCTAAGTTAGAATGTGAAAATTCAATCAAGAAAGAAAATATAAATTGTGTGATCAATTCTAAAATCTGATGTTGTACTCTTTTTACATCTTCTCAAATACTAATTGATCTGTCAAAATAATTACTCTCTAATTTTAGAAAATTATAAAATATAATCTGAGAATAATTTGTACATATTATGCACTCATATTGATTATATTTTAATAAAATAATTCATATCTATCCAAGTCAAACAACATTTAAAAATTTAGCTTAAGGAGTTAGAAGAATACAATATTTGTAATAATACTCATATCCAAGCTATAAGCTTCATAAACTTAAAAGAATTTGAGCAATATAAAATAACAACTTAATTTACTTTGTCAAATAATTTATTACAAATTATGAAAGACAAGGGGAATCAGAACGATTATATACTCATCCCAAATAAATATTAAATTTCTCTTAGAGATTCTTACAACAAAAGATTTTTAGAGTTGATGTGTAGGATAAATTTAAGGACATGTAATCCAAACCAATTCATTGAATGATAGACTTGCTATAAACTTCACTCTTATAAAATTGATATCATATGTGTCTTAAGTTGTGCTTTTGTTTAAGAGTTAATTTTAGAAAACTCCCCCTCAACTATGGAGGGCATGACAACCACCGCCCCCCTCCCCCACGGTAAAACTATTTAAGACTGAGTAAATCTCTACCAAGTTTTGTAGATAATCTATCTCTAAACAATTTTGATTTAACCCAATGAACTTTTCTCACTTAAACATAACCTCTCAAAACTAACATCATTAAATCTTATCTATTATGTGACAAGTACTTAACTTGGAAAAACCAAAATATCAATCAATCATAAAAGAATTACCTTGGCTTTTGTCAGATAAAAGGGGTGATATAGAGAGAGAAAAATTATAAATTGGTTGTGATCCTTTTATTGTCGGTTGAGGGTTTCTATTTAATTAAAATTACTTTTTTTTAAAATGGTATTTTGTCCAAATCACATATCGAAGTAACTATGTTAAGGGGGTTTGTTGATAGAAGTGTAAAAGATTAAGGGAGTTTTTATGAGATATGCTATAGTTGAGAGATGTTTTCTAAAATTGCACCAAAATTGAGATGGGTTATATCACGCCCCACTTCCCAAAATACCCGGGAATCGGAACGTGAACAAGCCCGCAATGTATTAAATTAAGGAGAATAAATAAAAATAAATATTTTTGCTCAACCTAATATGCTAAGCGTCAAGAATAAATGCAAAGGCACAAGTCCCCGATCACAGTTAGCGAGAATATAATAAACAACACAGAATAAAATAATACATATCATAAATGAATATCATCTAAGACATAATATTCGGTTCAAGATGCCCTTATACAAAACTAAACAAATAAATATTAGAGATTATAAAATATAATGATCAAGCGGAGAAGGAAATGCTATAAAAGAAACTAGGATCATCAACTAAGAAGAGGTAGCTGAACTTCGGCCTATTCTTCAACTCTATCTACAAGACACTCCTGCTAAGAATCCTCTGGCTCCTGACGATCTCCTAGCTAGACTTGTTCTTCCTCTAATTCTGACGTACACCAGAAAAAACAGGTGTACATCAGTGTGCATGGCACACGGTAAGACCCCACAAAAGAAAAGAACAAATGAAAACCCAATGCGAAAAACAATACAACAACAGAAATGATAAAGAAACATGCAATTGGAAATCCAACAAAATCAATCAAGTAATAAGTCGATCATGCAGCTAGCCATCAGAATAAATTATCCAAGTAACAAAGTCATACAACTAGATGAGATTAATACTTAAAAATCTACAACAAGAGACGTAGTACGTCGAGCGAAATAATCCAAACAAGGAAACCTCATGTATATACCATATGTCTCGAATTGTAGATAATTAAATATTAATCTCGATCTATGTATAAAAAGAAATACAACTGGCCTACATCTCATAAGAATCTATAATCACCTTAAGTAACAAGGTCATGTAACTAGCCATCCAAAAACTCACTGGTCCACATCTCTACAAAACTAACAAAGTCTTCCAGAAGACACACAAGCATATTATACATATTTTACATGTTATTTGAACTGGGGAAGAATATCTTCATGTATATAATCGGGTCCCTGTAAACCTGTCCGGGGGCTACCTTCAAGTCAAGTATTGGCTCTCTGGACCATGTATATAAAACTCACGATATCACGATAACAGGAAAGAGTTTTTCCCGTTTATATACATGTTATATTCTCCGTCCAATTCCCCTTTATAACCCTATGTTATCAAATTAATTTAAATGACCGTACATAAAATATTGTGCACTAGCTACGGAGTTACTGTGGAACGACTTATGTAAAACTATAAAAATAGCCGTGACTCATAACACGTTCGATCAAGAGTGCATCGTTTAGTCAATGCTATAATAGTAATAGTCAAGGAAACCTCATTCCGGGATATCGATATTAAGGGAAGTCGGGACTCCTCACATCGGGATATTAATGTTGAGTGAGTATAGTCATACTTTCAAACATGCTTATAAATCATACTTTTAATATAAGTCGTCTTCATGTATAGTCTCTCCTATTGGATAACAATAAGGTGATAAAACAACAAGCTTCCACATAGCTATTCATGTCAAGCAATCCCACGTAGGTAATAATATATCACAGACTAATCTAATTAATTAACTCATAACAGATCTAGAAATTGAATTGTGAGTCAATAAGTAATGGGAACTTGCACATAATAATTTATAATAAAACTAAGAATTAAAATAAAAATAATCGAGGTTCATGATCTTGCACATAATAATTTACGATAAAACTAAGAA
The DNA here is from genome assembly GCA_022839385.1 of Asparagus kiusianus. Lineage (NCBI taxonomy): Eukaryota > Viridiplantae > Streptophyta > Magnoliopsida > Asparagales > Asparagaceae > Asparagus > Asparagus kiusianus. The sequence continues at coordinate 119,751 of BQKN01062127.1, forward strand.
TTAAAATGAAAATAATCGAGGTTCGGGATCTTGCTGTTAGACCCTAGAGGGGGGGTGATTAGGGTCTTATGCTAATCTAATCCGATTTAAATATGAATTAAAATTAATTAACAAGTTATCCTAGCAAGTATGAAATACAACATGATATGTGAGCTAGGATAAGCAATATGAATAAAGAGATATATCCTATATGATAAAAATATATGCAAGGATATATATAAACTAACACAAGATGATATATCCTACCAAAGAGATATACAATATGATATATGCAAGGATATGTAAACTAACACTAGATAGTGGATGATAAAAATAATGAGCTATGGACAATGGCGACAAGAAATATAAACATAAGATTAAGTGC